>JABXWE010018505.1:0-27066 GCA_014611495.1 Limonius californicus | reverse complement strand
TAGTTAAGTTTAGGGTGCATGTTGCATGAATGTTTAGTATGTAAGGGACGCCCGCACCCCCCTGAAGTAATGCGAAAGCGGTTCCGGGGGGGGGGGGAAGGGTAGTATGAATGTGTGAGAAAAAAAAAGTATAGTAGGATCAACCATTTTTTGTTGAAACTTTTAATAAGTCCTGCTTATCAGTAATTGGCATGCAAATAAACAAAAAACCTTTGATTAGGCAGATAAAGGCACATGCCAAAACATCTTAAAGTCTGCGCAGGAGCTCTTATCATTCAATTTCTACTCTTAGTGTTTAGGCTAATAAAAATTTTAGAATCTTAAATATTTTAATTGAACTAGCATTAGCTAGAGGCCACACTGTTTTGTGATTTCCTCCGTATTTTTGCAATTCTAATGCCATAGAATTAATGATGACTAAAAAAGAAACATTGGAAGAACTAATTCCTAAGATATTTAAACATAAAAAACAATAAAAAAAACTAAATTATGAGCTATTACTGTGTAAAATTAATTTCTTGTTGTACAATTCCAATATTGACCAAAATGAGTAGGCAGAGTTAACACCAAGGTATAATGGAAAAGCTACAATTTTCTTTTTAATTTAAACTGTAGCAATCGTTACATTACATTAACAACACAACCACTTAATCCTAAAATAAAAATGCCTAGCATGATAAAACAACAACCTGGTAAATCCAAAAATATGATAGAAAGGCCATACCTGATTTAGAAGTGTTTAAGGCAGGAATGTAACCGGAAGGCGGCGAAGCAGCAGGTATTCTCGGAGCCTCCACACGCTTCGTTATGGCACTCGGAACCGACGACCCAGCAGAATTTGAATAACCTAAACTAAAAGTACTATCTACAGGTCTATTTTTTGACAAACTATCCTCGACGGGTTTCTTATAGTCCACCCTGGTCATTATGCATGTATTTTCAGCCTTAACCTTCTTTTCAAACAACAAGTTGTTCAAAATAGAATTTACGTATAGTTTATGCAATCTCCTCTTAAGGTCCTCTGTTGAATCTAATTTTAGCACCACTTCAGGGTGAAGATACAACAACTTGAGATCATCGTTGGCAATATTGTACTCGTTGAGCGTTTCCTGTGATATGGTTTCATTTATTAATCTGTCTTGCTCTCTGGGTATGAATCGTATTTCGGTGTGACCAAAATTAACTTTTAACTTCTTGGTAGATCTATTGTCATTCCGTTTTCGTTTAGTTGCACTTTTATTGGCCATCACTGAAGGTCTCAGCGGAACTGCAAAATTGTTTGGAGGTTCAACGATAAGCTTCTTTTCTTCTTGATGTTCCACGGGCTTAAGAATGCCAGAGATAGGCTTCTGTTCTTGCTTTTGCTCAGCACTATCAGACCTAAATTTCTTTTCTTCTTTATGGTATATATTTGCGGTGGGAGTATTAGGTCTTACTTTCTTTTCTTCTTCCCTACGTAAGACACTTGAAACAATAGACATCTTCTGCGAATTCTTTTTTGGTCTAAAGCACAAGTTCTCCAAGTTAACTTTCAGCATGTGGTTTTGATACTCCTGAGCATGAATGTTCTCATAGGGTGGCGAAATCGGAGAACCTTCATCTTCAAGAGTGTTATTGTCTCTAAAGTCTTTTGTTATTACAGATCTATCAGTATCAAACAGGCAAAAACTATCATTTGAGTTCGAATTATCACAATTTATGTTGGTTTTGCCGTTTATGGGTTCAATGGGCCCAGAAAAGGCATTTTCTACAAGGTCCGACTGTGACTGTTCGAATTTTGCAAAAAGTGATAAAGGGGCGCTCTTCACTCGCTCGTTTGAAGTAAAAATAATTTTTTCGGCGTTTTCCTCTACCTTTTTCTTCCTAACCCCTTTAACATGCTCACCATTTTTCGGCACCTTTGGACTTGCTTTGTTTACTAACTGTGCCATAGTCACAGACGCCTGTATTTTACATGACTGTGTTTCACTTTCAGTAACATTAACATCTTTCAGAATCGAAGTTTCTATTCCTGAAGCTTTATTTAATTCTGTAGAAACGCCCTTTTCCCCATTATATACCAGGCTATTTTCAAGAAATGTTTCTTCGGCAACTTCAGTTGCAATTTTGTACACTGTCAATTTTGTTGAGTCCCCATCGCCTTTCTCAAGAGTAGGAACCAGCACTAGCTCCTTATCTGGGACATAGTGGTCACCCAAAATTACAGTGTTGATTAGGTCAAATGGTATATCAATTGCAGATCCCTGCAAATCCGTGTTTTGGGTCTGGGCTATGATTATAGGCACATCAGTCAATTTTGCATAGTTGCTGGTGTCGGTAGCGATAGCATTTACAATGCTTTCAGGTTCAATCAAAGGACAAGTCTCATCCATAGAGTTGCTGACCTGATCCTATAAATAAAAAGTAGAAAAGATTTTTTTTCTTCAGATGAAGTTGAATCTATATTCTTTGAGGCTTTCGCGGTTTCTCGAACTATCAACATTACAATTTATTTTCAGCTTAGACCGCGTCGTCATTTGGGAACTACACCCAACATTATCAGGTCAGCACCGAGCTTGTCTACCTTTACAAGCATTTGCTCTAGAAGTTTGAGCAATATTTGTTCGTAGGCCCTGCCTGCCTAAACCGGGCCGCGTGCTTGGATTATTTAAACCTTGGGGCGGACAAGGATTTGATCTTGATGTATTTTGTTTGCCAGGACAATAATACTTAATCGGCTTATGCCTGTTAGCTGTTTGTGAACCCATACAAACTAACGTTTCGCAAGACATTGCAACTTGCATCTTCACACTGAATAGAACACTGAAGTATTATTGTCCTGACAAATAAAATACATTAAGATAAAATCCTTGCCCGCCCCAAGGTTTGAATAATCTAAGCACACAGCTTTGCTTAGGCAGACAGGGCCTACGAACAAATATTACTCAAACTTTCACAGCAAATGCTTGTAAAGGCAGACAAGCTACAGGTCGGTGCTTACCTGATAATGCTGGGTGTAGTTCCCAGGTTCTAAGCGGAAAGTAAATTGTAATATTGACAAAGTTGAACTTCCATGAATTAAAATGCCAAAGGGTCACCAATCGTTTTAAGGAAAATGTAATACATACAAAGACCTAAACACAAGATGTTTAATTTAATTATGCACGATAGAACTTTTTAATTTTATGCTTTGATGTAGCATTCATTGGAAGTAATGATAGTCTGTATCATGTGTTCTTGTATTAGACACCCATGGGCGCCATTTTATTGTCTTTCCTGGTTCAATTTGATATTAAATTTATTCAACACTATTATTTTCTTGTTAAAGACTAGCATAACAACGCAGAATTTTGTACAAAATTTATTCAACAAATTCTGCAAAAGTGTATGACATGAACCAGAATTTTGTGAGAAATTGTCTGTGAGCATGCGCAAATAGGTCAAAATTACGTTAACATCTATGAAAAAAACTGTCAAAAACATCATGTATAGTCTTCCCAACGGATCTTTTCCATTACGTGATCAATGTTTCATATAAGCTCAGATAAACGAATCATATCATTCTCCTTTTCTATCACCGATAAACCTTTGGGTAACGTACGTTAAACAGAGATGCTTCATACTACGACCTGCTACTGTCATATTTTTAATACGTCAGAGACGGAAAATTGTCAATTGGCGCTCGCGCACTTCTGCGACTATTGCTGAGGTCAATGTTAATGATAATTACAGACTTGTGCTGAATACCATTTTGACCTTTAATCTCACATATATTTGCTTTAAAAAAAACTTAAACAACTATTTTTTTCGATCGTTTTCATATGTAATAAAAGTTCCAGCAATAAGAAGCAGTCTTTAAAAGCTTTTAGTTGCAATTAAATACTCATGTAACCACACATGTATTTATCCGATGGAAATGTCACTATCTAAACATAACCTAAAATTTCGCGGAAATATTTAAACTTACAAATTTTCAAATGGATTTAATCGCTCAGTTGACTAACTAGGTACATATTTGGTGCATATGGTTGCTATTGATCACGTGATGGAAAAGATCCGATGGGAAGACTATAACTGTGGATAATGTAGAATTCTATCAAGGTTTCATAATAATTTTGTTTACTGTTGTTTACATAACCACGAATCTTGCTAATTTGTTGGCGTCTTGTATTGTATTAATTTTCAGTTTTTGGGTACGTTTTTTTGGTGTTTATAAGTTACATTAAAGGTAGGCGCATACTATTCGCATCACACGGAACGGACGGATCGCATTTTATTTGGCTACATCGCATACTATTTGCAAAAAGTCGAAACGGAACGGATTTTATTTTGTTGTAACGCTTACTATTTAGCTACGCAGTCCCGTTATTACAGCCGCAGTTTTCACCTAGAAACGAAATGAATTCAGAAGAAGAATTGTTTTTAATTCATTATTTTTGCAATTTGTTCACATATATTTTGCCTTCTTTGCAAAACAGAATATTGCGGATGTTTTAAATTGTACAATTCTTCATAATGTTGTATCACAGAAATTAGGGTAGCATCATCCATTTTTGCTTTCGTTATTACTAACTTCTCTAGTGGTTTAATTACTCAGATATTCAACTGCTTATAAACTATACCAACATTTCAGTCAAACTTGCAGCGCTTTACGTTTTGCAAGTGATGACATCATCAACACACACCGCACCTCACGGATTTGATGGTGTTTCGACGATGTGATTCCGCAATTCCGTTTACGCGATCCTTCCGATGCGGATAATATGCGATACTCAATAGTATTACATATGATAGCAAAGAAAAATGCGATCCGTCCGTTCCGTGCGATGCGAATAGTATGCGCCTACCTTAAGTGTGGGCACGGTTAGCGGCGGCGCTGCAGCGTCAACACGTGGTAAAACATTTACCTCTCTGCCATCTGTGATCATTTATGAACAGTAAAAAAAGGCTCGTTTGCGCATTATCAATACGCAGATCTGACCAAAATTCTGTAGATTGTAGAGCTCAACTGTACAAAATTTTTTCAACAAATTCTGCAAAAGTGTATGACATGAACCAGAATTTTGTGAGAAATTGTCTGTGAGCATGCGCAATTTGTTGGTGTCTTGCGTTGTATTAATTTTCTGTTTTTGGGTACGTTTTTTTAGTATTTATAAGTTACATTAAGCGTGGGTATGGTTAGCGGCGGCGCTGCAGCATAAATACGTGGAAAAACATTTACACCTCTATCATCTGTGATGATGTATGAACAACAAAAATGATTGGTTTGCACATTATTACTGCGCAGATCTGAACAAAATTCTACATGATTGTACAAAATTTTGCACACTGAATTTTGTATGACACAATTACAGTGGCGGCTCGCGGTAGAAAAAATAGGTGAAGTGCTGTGATAACAACCCTAATAATAACAAATAGAAAAAATATAGTTCAACGTCAAGTTACCTAGTTTTTGTAGACCAGGTCTATCCTTCTGTCCTTTAATGCAGCAAAATTATTTATTATGTCTTCGTAAAATGGTCGATTTTTTATTAATTCTAATAAGAGTTCTTTTTGAAGTGAAATATTTGCCAAGGAAGAAAGCCTATCTTGAGACACTGCATTTCTTAAGCACCTTTTTATTCGTTTAAGGCAAGAAAAACTTCTTTCCACTGATGCACTTGTCAACGGAATAGTTAATATGAGGCAAAACAATTTGTAGGCTTTGGTAAAAATTTCTGTATTCTCATTGAGATTTTCTAGTACTTCTTGGGTATGCAGATTCCGGTAACTTCCATCGGCGTAAAGAAGATTGAATTTGTTTTTAAGAAGCTAACTTTTTGTAAATATTTTGCCATAAAAACTTTCAAATGCTTTAGATGGAAAACACGAATCATAATATTGTTCGAATTTCCTATTTCGTAGTATCAGCCAAAGACATGAATTGTAACTTATCGCAGTCTTACTTCCATTTCCATTACAATGTAATCCCGTACTTCATAAAACAAAATTCTGTATTTTCTTCTGTCATTATTTGTAAGGCTAACGTATTCCCGGTTAGGGCGCTTAGAAATATCGATTTGTGTTATTTCTATTTCGTTAGTCTTTTAGAAGAGTGTATCAAAAAAATCGTCATTCCTTTTCCTTTTTAATAGTGCAATATTTTTATTTATTTTTGTATCACAAAAATTAATACGCAATGATTTCTTTTGGAGAACATCAAATAATATATCAGTGAGAGAGAAAATATCATTAAATACTGCAGCAAAAAATGTGAATTCATATTTGTTGAAAGCGTTTAAAAACCCTCTTATACAAGCTGAATTGATTTTTTATCTGATCATTCAGAGGTTATTAAAAATTCAAATACTTCTTTTAATTTATTCCAGTCTTCAACAATTACATTAACTAATTTAGAGTTGGACGACCGTCGCGTTTCTGTAATAGTTGGTATACGTTTTGTGGTTGTTGAAATAAGTGTGTAGGTTCGTTTCGCAGAATGATGAAAAAACGAAGGAATTCCACTGCGGATTGCAAAGAAAATTCGACACTGTGATATTTTTTAAGGCTTTGTTGTAAGACAAGATTTAAACGGTGTGTTAAGCAGTGCACGAAAATAGCTTGTGGCACCCTGTCTTTTAGTTTTTGTTGAAGACCATTTAAATGTCCCGACATTACAGTTGCGCCATCGTAACACTGGCCAATTAATTTTTGATCTAAATCAAATTGCTGCAAAATATTAACTAAAACGTCATATAACGCTGCTGAACTGCACGTTATGAAAATAGAGAAAGCGTTCTACTACTTTACCTCCGGAATCAATAAATCTTATTATTAATCAGCATTGAGACGTCTGAGTAATATCAGTAGTATTCTCAACTTTAATAGAAAAAACAATCAGCTGTTTATTTCGTCCTTGGCATAATCATCGATGTAATTGGAAATTCAATGAATTAATTCATTTTGAATTATTTTAGAGTTACCAGAAAAAACATCTTTAATCTTTTCATAATGAGGTCTCTATCGGACTTCTTGATATTAACAACGCTAAAAGTTCTTTAAAATTTCCACGATTTGCTGAGTCACTACTTTCGTCGTATCCGCGAAACGCTCATTCTTGGTTGTTTAAATACAAAACTGTATCGATAACTGTTTGGAGGAAAAGTCTATTTAATCAAACATTTTCATTAAATGGTGCTTTAAAAAGTCTCGCGTTTTCTTTTAAAGCATCGCCTATGGTGTTTTGATTTTTCTCAAAATTCTTTAACTTCAATGCATATATTAAATTATCTTTAAAGTTGGCATGTTTATGTAACGTCCTTGTAATATTTAACAGATCTGCAAATTTCTGCCTGTTCCAGACAGACTGTTTTGTACAAAAGAGCAAGCACGGCCAACAAAATAATTTTTGTAATATTGGGCTGCTACATAACCATCTGCATTCGGTGAACCAAGAAATTTTAAACTTAAGATTATATGATTTTCCACTAGCTTTTAAAACTTTTTTCGCGGAAATTGTCAGACCAATTGTAGGTCACCCTTGATTTAAAACGTCTTTTTTATCTTCTTCCTTCCAATGCCTGAATGGTGTCTCTAACAAGCTGCACACTATATCATTAATAGGATTCATAGTTCTTCTGGTATAATTCACGTATAAAAGTAAACTTTCCAAAACAGAAGCACACAATACGAAAAATTTGATCGTATAATAACAGGTACAAGATCTACAGAAAGAAGAAATACCTCACGTTATGTTTTCCTACAATATTTCTTTATGATATTTAATGTAGTATGCTTTGGCAGAATTATTTTAAAAATAAATTAATAGTATCTTGGAAACTAACACAAAAAAATACATTAAACTCTATTTGTTGAGCATTGACTTAGAACGTCAACAAACGCACGTGTTTGACTCACCCTAGCGCGCGTTGTGATTGGTCTACGCGAGATAACGCTAATGCCTCATCACTTAAGGAGTAATTAACGCTCAAAACCTTTACTTTGCACTCGTAATTACCGGGTTAAGTTTGTGTGCTTCTTGAGCTTAAATCAATATTTGTAATGCAGATGTCTCCAAGTCCATAAAACACCTTTACTTCAAAAAAATGGTTCTTTTCAGAACCACCAATTCTTCTAAAAAAGAATTCTCACAGCGCGAACGTTAATTTACACAGCACAATCAACAATAGTAATAGTTGCCAATTAACTATAATTCATAAACGAACGAATAAACTAAAAAACCGCAATATGAAGTTCTGCGGTTGCTTGCGAGTGAAAACTTCACTTGCGCGTTTCACCGTGAACCAATTGTAGACATTGACGTAGGCGTTACCATGGCAACGGAGGTATAAGTGCAGCGTTAAAATACGTTTTAGGCCGACTCTTCACTACAATTGCACGAGTGTTGTAGGTAAGGTTTTTTTATGGTTGACGCTCGACGGACTGCATTTAAAATTTAAATTTTTGTTATATTTCACTAAACTTATTGTATCTACGAGTTTGTGTGCCATAAATAAACGACTCCTAATGGGTGTAATGCCGATAAATAATTTGTTATGTAATTTAAATAAATATTCGCAATTGAATGAAAATTTTAGGTGAAGAGGCACTTCCACCTACTTCACTTGGCGAGCCGCCACTGATGTTTACCCCGCCTGCCAACACTCCACGCACTTTCTCTTATCTCGCTCGCGTTCTTTATTGCCGCAGCTTGTTTGCTTTGTCCTGCGTTCGTGTTGTAAAATAAATAAATAAAAGCGCTACGAACTTCGGCATTAACCTAATATTATAAAATCTTATTAGAATTCTACTCTATCGACAGTCACATGACTATTTTGACAGTTTTCTCACAGATGTCATTGTAATTTGCACCTATTTGCGCATGCTCACAGACCGTGTAATACGGGTTTTGCAGAATTTTGTACAAGAAATTTTTGAATAAAAGTTTGAACAAAATTTTATACAAAATTCTGTGTCATGTCATACAGGCGATTTGCAACAAATTTTTGAAACTGAAGTCTTTGAAAATCCCCTACAAAAATTCAGGAACTTTAATCTTTGATTCTCTATGGATTCTTCTATGATATATAATAAAATCTTGTCATATTACTTTTCTTGGTTGCTGTAGGGTATTTAGTTCAATTATTGAATTACCAACTGTATAACTATGCTCGTTTGTTTATTTATTTACTTTCTTTCATAGGAATCAGACCTTCCTATGATTTGCTTTGCAAGTGTTTCCTGGAAGTCTTCTTTAAATTCTATTAAACACATTATACTAAAAAACAACTGAAGCAGTTCGCAGGGACAAATGAATCATTTGCCAGCATATTTTTTTACTTAGAAAATCAAGTTGCTTAAAAATGTAATAGGACTTAAGAAAAAATAGAGTTACTTTCTTAAATAGTGACTGCATTAAGAACAAACAGCCCTAGGAAAGTGTTTCCAATTTCAGAAAAATTCTAAGAATGAGATACGCTCACATACAAGGACTGAAAAATAAAAAAATCTACCTTTTTGGCTACTGCTTAGTATTAAATTTCATAACTTTGACCCAATTTAACTGACTTTGTGTCTCTTACTATGTCCAAATACCAAAAGATTTCATACACCCTGTATAAATTTTGCAACTTTGGTCCCAATTTAAATGACTTTGTATCACTTACTGTGTCAAAGAGCCTACAAGTAAGCAATTCAATTTCATACACCCTGCATAACTTTTCACTTTTCATATTTTAAATGGAACACCCTTTGATAATAGGCGGAAAACCCGGGAATTGCAGAAAATTGATTTCAACTCACCTCAGTATTCATCTCAGATGCAGTCTCACAATGTTCCAACGCAGAACTTTCCTGATTCTGCACAGTGTTGTTGGAAATCTCATTCTCTTCCACTGGTAGCGTCTCGGACAAAATCTCTTCGTGCAATTCAATCTCACTCACCAATTCTGTGTGATCTATATGAGTGTCGGCCAATTCCAACTCACCAACTACTTCCTCCGAATCTTCCATGCAAATTTCATTGAAATCGTCATCAGCATCCATTTCATCAAACTCACTTTGATTTGCTTGTTCTTCTGCTTCCCCATCAAATCTATGCTCGTTTGTCTCTTCTTCTGTCTGAGTCTGAATTTCATTTTCATTTATTTGACTTTCTGGACCGATCTCATCCAATCTATCTTCATCTACCTGTTTTTCTGGTTCTACTTCACTTGACTCAATTTCATTTATTGACTCCTCGCCGAGTTCAATTTCATTTATTTGAGCTGGAGTCGGAATCTCAAGAGGTTTTTTCGAATTCGGGTTCTGCTCTTGAATATTATCATTTGGTCTCTGTGCAGGGTCTTCGTTCGATCCGCTCTCATTTTGTATTGGAGCTTCTACAGGCTGATCAAGATCATGAACTTGTGTTGAGCTCTCACATACTCCCGAGTAATTGCTGCTGTGGGTTTCAACATCAGACTCGTAGTGATTATGTGAGTTACTTTCGAGATATGGGTCTGTCCCAACATATGCATATACATTTGTATTGCTATGTAAGCTATTGTTGTTGTGTATTTCTACCTCGGGACAAATGTTTTCTAACGATGATGGGCTATTCTCCTCAGCCGTTCTATCCGATGGAGGGGTAATCATTCCACAAAGATAACTAAAACTGTCCATGTTATCAGTCTGAATTTCAACTGTTTTAAGATTAGGTTTAGTAACACTTATATTAGGTTTAACTGTTGCAGTTGTTGTGTCATTACTGCTAGTACTGGTTTTATTTGTTGAATGTTTACAACAGCAAGTACATTTGTCACTTTCACTAACACTCTGTGCTTCCTTTGAAATCATATTATTCTGAAATGAAACAACACTTTGTACACACACACTAATACTATTATTGTTTTTACTATGACTACTATCACCAGATGCATTTTTAATGGTAGTTCTTGTACCATCCGCCAAATTGTCCACATCGTTACAACTAACTGTATTTAAAACATTTGTCAAAGAAGCCACTTCCTTCTGCAGAGCATCTCTTGCATCAGAGGATTCAATTTCCATTGCTGAAGTAGCTCGTGTGTCTGTGTCAGTCCTTGTACTGTGCCTATGTGCAGAGTCCACATAGGCAGCTACAAGGGGAAGTACTAAAGTTTCAGCAGGTGGTGGTGGTGGTGGCGACTCCTTTTCACTTGCTGCTGAGGATGATGGGTGTATAGGACTGCTTGGAGTATCATCAGGCAGACAAATGGAGTCGAGAAAGGACACAACTGGACGCGAGGACACCGATTTTTGACTGATTTTCCGTCTCCGACTGCTCTTGCTGTCCTGCACCTGGATAATACAAAGTGGATAATTAAAACTATTTGATTACAAAATTTCAAAGTTAAAAGTGGAGAGACTTAAAATATTTTCTCATTTATATTTTTACATTTGAATGTGCTAAAAATGAGACACTTTTCAGAACTTTTGAGTTACTCTCGATGTAAAAATAAAAATACATGTAGGTACAACAAAGACTGTCCTACTAAACTCTATCTGTTGAGCATTGAGCTAGAACGTCAACAAACGCACGTGTTTGACTCACCCGAGCGCGCGCTCCGATTGGTCTACGCTAGATAACGCTAATACCGCATTACTTAAGGAAGTAACTAACGCTGAAAACCTTTACTTTGCACTCGTAATTACCGGGTTAAGTTGTTCCAGAAACGTGTAATCGTAAGGGGCGTCCTACTACTTTAAATGAAAAACAAATGTATAATTTGTTGCTAAAACGGTGGGTGTTAGTGTTGCACCAGTAAAAAGAATTTTAAAGAAGTTTCGGGATACTAAAACTTTGTCTTCTCCAAAATCTCCCGGAGTTAGAAAAAAACTTTTAGATGAAATTGATGATGCTGTTCTCTTTGCTATTTTTAAACAAACTGTAATTTTTCTGTACAATTTGCGAAACTTGCATTTCTTAGCTTGGTAAATTTCTGTGTGGGTTCACGAATTTTTTTTTTGGAACGAAATACCAACCATTAATAAAATTTTGACGGTCGTTAACAATGATGACCAATTGCCGAGTTTTAAGAGGTCGACTTCATATGGAATATTAAAAAAATTAAATTTTAAATGTTCAACTCGCTGCCGTCAATCCATGTTAATGGATAGAGAAGATATTATCGCGTGGCGTCGAAATTATCTTAAAACTATCCGCAAATATCGGGAAGCAGGTCGAATAATTTTTTATACCGATGAAACTTGGGTAAATGCCGGTAAGTTTTGCTTGTTGACTCATTAATATTAAATTTAATTAATTTTGTAAATAAAACACCTGTGACGCCTAGTTAAACGAAGGGGACAACAAAGATAGTTTTATACACTACAATCTATCAAAGCATCGAATTTCTAAGCAAGGTCCAGGTATCAAGGACAAGGGTTCGACTAGCTGCAGTCGAAGAAGGGTGGTTCGATCTAAGCCTAGGCGCCACCTGTTTAAAAAAAACCCTTTCCTCCTCGAAGATAACTTTGGGTAACCAGGAACCTTCCTTGCTTGGTAATACTAAACTTATTTTTCAAGACAAAATAAAACACAATCGTAATTGACAGATTTCCAAACTATAATGATCCAGTAAAATAATTAATCAATACAAGCAAAAGTATTGTATATATGAAGCATCAAAAGCATAAAAAAATCAGGATCACAACCCCAAGTTGCATATATGTACATAAATTCACATTCATGAATAAAATGAACGGACCACAGTACGTTACTGTCTCTGATTTAATTTTTATACAGAGCTGAACCAAAATTTCCAGGGATAGCAATAATGCGTAGATCAGGTTTAATCTTAGGAAGCGTTAATCTACTTCTAAAAATGTCAACCACACCGAATTCCCGTCTAGCATTCACGATATCGCGAGGCCTCGTATACGCAATAACTAGATTAATTACCCAAAATTAATGGTATATGCGCACGGATAATTATAAATTTACGCAAAATTCCCCCTTTCTTTTGAACTTTAAATTAGAAATTTAATCTCGTAATCTGCAGACCATTTAACAAGTTCTCAGTGTACAAAAAGTTATTTTTAATATGAACAAGAATTTTTCCAAATAAAATATTGAACTAAAAAAAATTTGTCGAGTATTTATTACAATTCAACATAAATATGCCTACGCAATTAAAACGAGTTGCAGGTATTCGTCTTTTGATAGTTCTCGAAATTTCGTGGACTTATCAACCCAATGCAGGTAAGTTAAAAAGTTGGCTAACAGACCTTGAACGTAGATGGTCTATACACAATGGACTCGCTGCACGCACATCTGCTACTCAACCATGCCACGCCGACTGTCCCTGCACTGGAATTCCTAGCTTGGAATTATCGGGCTCGCGGAATTTCCCACGTCGTTATAAATTCGACCAGTTTCCAGATGTTTCCACTCTTCCGGCTGCTGTTTGATGCCTAACGATGTTAAATTGGCAGAAGAAAAACTCTCCTAAGTGCACTATATTAGGATTTTTCCCAGGGAAAAATTTACTATCACGCTACCGTGTTTAAATTTCCCCTAATCACTTGAAAATTCACAAATTGGAATAATCTTCCGAGTCGTAACGACCGTAATTAAAATTCAAGTCTGCACTTCTTGAGAATTGAATACGTTCTACCTTACTCCAGCTTTCGCAGTCCGAGAATCGAAAATTCACGATCGATGCGCAGAACTCAATACGAGAACCAATTTTTGAATTCGAAAAACTGAAGTATGCCGTCCAATACGCTGTAATGGGAATACACTTTTGATATACACTATGCGTCAGAAATCACACGTTACACACCTACAAATAACATACCTATAACATTTTTCTAAACTTTCGTAAATGGGTCTATTTTATAAAACTAATATGTTTATTTGATTTACATTACGCTGGTCCATAATATAAATCAAATTTATTTATTTACCAACAAACGTTGAAAATAGCTTTTACATCAATATTTGTATTGCAGATGTCTCCAAGTCAATAACACCTTCACTTAAAAAATCCAGTTCTAAAAAAAGAATTCTGAACGTTAATTTAGAATCGCAAGGAATATTACGTAAATACACATCCGGTAAATCAACGCACCCGTCAAGCATTCGTTTACGTTCTAGCTCACTGCTCAACAAATAGAGTTTAGGATTTTACTGCAAAATTTGAGCTTGCCGTGAATTAAGGCCCCAAAAAATATATTATTGTGTGTCATTTTGCCCAAGGTTTAGGGCAAAAACATTGAGATCGAGCAGGTCACAATGGATACAATTACATATAAAAGTTTTTTTTATTTGCTACACTGTGTAGTGCTGAAAAATTGTAATAGAAATAGGTCAAACATTTTCATTCAATTGTTTGAACCAACAGTAACACTATAAAAAGATATCAAACAAGGAAGTTATTTATGCTAAAGATTTCTACCAACTATTATAACAAAGAAAACGCCCACGCCCACGCCCACTTAATGTACATGCCCGTGTCTGACACGAGCGCTCCTTACTGGCAATGTTGCAGGTCCGTGTCTCACACGGCGACCCACTAAACTCTATTTGTTGAGAATTGAGCTAGAACGTCAACAAACGCACGTGTTTGACTCACCCGAGCGCGCGCTCTGATTGGTCTACGCTAGATAACGCTAATGCCGCATTACTTAAGGAGTAATTGACGCTCAAAACCTTTACTTTGCACTCGTAATTACCGGGTTAAGTTTGTGTGCTTTTTGAGCAGTGTTTATCGGTTTTCGGAGCGTTTGTATAGTGCCTGGTGCTTATTTTCCTAAAATGGAGCAAGTTATTCCAAAAACGTGTAATCGTAAGGGGCGTCCTACTACTTTAAATGAAAAACAATTAATAGTAAAATTGTATAATTCGACGTTAGAAGAAAATCCTGAGATTTTACTGACTGACATTGTACAATTTGTTGCTAAAACAGTGGGTGTCAGTGTTGCTACAGTAAAAAAAATTTTAAGGGAGTTTCGGGATACTAAACCCTTGTCTTCTCCAAAATCCCCCGGAGTTAGAAAAAAACTTTTAGATGATGCTGTTCTCTTTGCAATTCGTAAGAAGGTACGTGCTATGTTTAAACAAATTGTAAATTTTCTGTGCAATATGTGAAACTTATTCCTAAACTTGCATTTCTGAGCTTGGTAAATTTCTGTGTAGGTTCACGGATTTTTTTCGGAAAGAAATGTCTCCTAGTCCTAAACACCTTTACTTAAAAAAATGGTTCTTTTCAGAACCACCAATTCTTCTAAAAAAGAATTTTGACGGCGCGAACGTTAATTTAGAAACGCAAGGAATATTACGTAAATACACATCCGGTAAATCAACGCTGTAACGTGTGATTTCTGACGCATAGTGTATATCAAAAGTGTATTCCCATTACAGCGCTTTGGACGGCATTCTTCGGGTTTTCGAATTCAAAAATTTGTTCTTGTATTGAGTTCTGCGCATCGATCGTGAACTTTCGATTCTCGGACTGCGGAAGTGGATTAGGTACAACGTATTCAATTCTCAAGAAGTGCAGACTTGAATTTTATTGATGTCGTTAGGACTAGGAAGATTATTCCAATTTGTGAATTTTCAAGTGATTAGCGGGAAACTTAAACACGGTAGAGTGATAGTAAATTTTCCCCGGGAGAAATCCTAATTTAGTGCACTCTTGGAGAGTTTCTTCTGCCAATTTAACATCTTATGGTAAGCTTAGGAAGGTCCTTATTCCACTTTTTTCTTTTCTAAGACATTTGAATTTATTTAGGCATCAAACAGCAGCCGGAAGAGTGGAACCTCCGGAATTTGATTCGAAATTAAAAACGTCGTGGAAGAATTCGCAAGACCGATAATTCAGACCGATAACTAGCGAGTTCGTTGCGTGTCAGGTGTGAGACGAGGACATTCTACGTTCAAGGTCTGTTAGCCAACTTTTTAACTTTCATGCATTGGGTTGATAATACCACGAAACTTCAAGAACCATTAAAAGACGAATAACTACAACTCGTTTTATTTGCGTAGGCATATTTATGTTGAAATATAATAAATACTCGACTATTTTTTTATTAAGTTCAATATTTTACTTGGGAAAATTCCTGTTCAGATTATAATAACTTTATGTATTCTGAAAATTTGTTAAATGGTCAACAGATTACGAGATTAACTTTCTGATTTAAAGTTCAAAAGAAAGGGGGAATTTTGCGTAAGTTTACAATTATTCGTGCGCATATACCATTAATTTTGGGTAATTAATCTAGTTATTGCGTATACGAGGCCTCGCGATATCGTACATACTAAACGGGAATTCGGTGGTTTGATATTTATTTTTAGAAGTAGATTAATGCTTCCTAAGTAAACTTGATCTACGCATTATTGCTTTCCCTGGAAATTTTGGTTCAGCTCTGTTAAAAATTAAATCAGAGACAGTAGCGTACTGTGGTCCGTTCATTTTGTTAATAAATGTAAATTTATGTACATCTATGCAACTTGGGGTTGTGATCATGATTTTTTTTATGCTCCATTCATTAGTGGCAAATTGATTTGTCAAAATCTGTATATACTTTTGCTTGTATTGATTAATTGATCATTATATTTTGGAAATCTGTCAATTACGATTGTGTTTTATTCTGTCTTGGAAAATAAGTTTAGTATTACCAAGCAAGGTAAGTTCACATCCAGGAAGGTTCCTGTTTACCCAAAGTTATCTTCGAGGAGTAAAGGTTTTTTTTTAAACAGGTGGCGCCTAGGCTTAGATCGAACCACCCTTCTTCGACTGTAGCTAGCCGAACCCTTGTCCTTGATACCTGGACCTTGTTTAGAAATCTGATGCTTCGATAGTTTGGGTGTGTAAAACTATTTTTGTTGTCGCCGTCGATTAACTAGGCGTCACAACGCACCTGTCAAGCGTTTGTTTACGTTCTAGCTCAATGCTCATCAAATAGAGTTTATGCGAATGAATAGTCAAGAAGTTCCCGTGGAAATTCAGAGAAAATAATTTAAAAAGGGCGAAACTATTGCATTCCAAAGTTATGCTATTAAAATGGAAAGACAAAAAAGACGTTTGCCTGCATTCTACTGTACATAATGACCAAATGGAAACCACAAAAAAAAAGGACACACAGACGGAAATCTAATAAAAAATATCTAATTTAGTTATCGACTACAATAACCCAATGGCGGGCGTAGATTGGCTAGATCAACACCTCCATGACTATCCTATAACAAGGAAAAGGGGGAAGAAGTATTATAAAAAGGTATTCTTCCACTTATTAGATATATCTGTGTGGAATGCATTTGTGCTATATAAGAAAAATGGAGGCCAAAAGGACAATTTAGAATTTCGCCAGGCACTAATTGAGAAGCTTATTGAAAAAATCCATTCCAGCATAGGAAAAGGTCGACCTAGTTCTCAACCCGGGCCCTTACGACCGACCGAGCAACATTTTCAGAAACAAAAACTGCTCCATGTAGGTACCGCACTACTTGCGGCAGTAAAAGGGAAGAAAAATAGGAAGGATACAAGATATTATTGCAGAAAATGCGATGTTGTTTGTTTGTTTCATGATCTACCATACAAAATTAAATTTTTAAAATGTTTATGTAAAATCAGTATATAATTATTGTAAAAATATTTATCATTTTCAAAATTGTTTACTTATAAAATATTTATAGAAATATTATGAACAGTATTTGTTCTTCATGGAAACAAATATAAATATCTACCTATGCCAATGGTAATTTTTTTAGCGCCGCTAATACTTATAACACACACACATATAAAGGTCCTTGGGTAAAATACAACAAAATAAATAATTCTTCTACTTACACATACTTCTTCAACATCGGAATCGTCATCAATCACACAAACCACTTGGCCATCGTTGGAGGAAATTTCTACATACCGTGCGTTTCCTTGTATTGGACTTTTATTGTGTTTTTCTAATTTAACGAGCCCGTTTCTTCTATCACTTTCACTGGGTTCCTACGGCAAATAATTCAAAAAATTAAGTACAATAATGAAACATGTATTAACAGTCTATTATAGCAATTCTCCAAAATGGTAAGAAATAGAAGATGGTTAAATAAAACTTCCTATTTAAGAACGTATTTCAGTCCTGCTTTCTTATTTTTCCCAAAATATACATACAGTCCGCGCGGATTTAGTTTGATTCGGCTCTACTTGCGCACTCGCCTTAAATTGGAGGGGCGGTAAGCTTAACGCGTTACCAGTGACGTGCGTATTTAGTTGCAATTGTTCTATGCCATTTGTGCTTGCAAAACCAAAGACAACATGTCCACCAAAGTTGGAAAACGCGGACAGGTGATTCATAGTCAAGCTCGGGAAATAATTTACAATGTTTATAAATATTTACGTGACGGTGACAGTGATAAATGTTTAAAAGAATTAAAAGAAGCCGTAGCTGCGGCTACTGGTGTTTCTGTGAGCAGTGTGGCAAAAATTATAAATGAAGGTAATTATCGTTATTAGGTCTACTTTAATTTGTAACCTCTGATAACTAATCTTTGAGATACGTGAGGTAAAAATTAAATTTAATTACTACAGCGCGTATGCAATACGTGAATATAAATACAGGGTTATTCAAGGGTCAGTTATTTGGCAAAAATATCATATTCATAGGTAGAAACCTTGTATTTCTTTATTATTATTATGCAAGTGCTCTTTTAAAACCAAGGCATTTCGTACACGCGCCGCTACTGTGCGATTCGACCGATCGGCTCCCGAGCAGCTGCGCAACCCGAAGTATTCAGTCGCGCGGACTGTAGTTTAATAGATAGGAGTGAAAACTGCATTTAGTTAATTTATTTAAAATTAAATAACTCATTTAGGAATAAAAATGAGAAGAAAAAATCATTGAAGTAAATTACTATATTAAAGAACTAGTTTCATACGGCCTTTTCTTAACGCATGAGTCCAAGTTTGAAAAACGAGACGCGAAGCGTCGAGATTTTCAACGGACGAGTGCGACAAGTGGTCTTATGAAACGTGTTCTTTATACTATTTTTTCTATTGAGGAAGTTTAAGAGTATTTTAAATAAATTTATGTAGAAAATTTTACGTCAAATCGATTACTAGGGAGTTTTTATAAACACTTATGGCAGCACTGACAGGTGGCTGAAACTGACATTTCAAACTTTCAAATTCAAATCGAACTACCAACATCGTAAAAAAACAAACTAAAAACGGTACGATTATAGGCCTCCTTAACGTACTGTTTTTAAGCTAAAACAGTGCGCTTAGAACGCTTTATAAAACCGAAATAGAAAAAAGTTATATACTATCTGTTCCAGGATTCTTGCTCCTGACGTCATCTGCATATGAAGTAATCAAAGAAATAGCTGTTTAGCACTTTTGCATTTGTTACCGTGTGATAGACAGAGAAAACAACAGAAATTGATTTCTGCTATCGCGCCAGTTAAGTTACGACGTGTGCCTAATAGACCCGGCAATACATACGAGTGAAACAGAAATAGTACAGCACTATCGACGTTTGGTCGGCCGCCAACCGTCTTATGAAATTGGTTTTTAATTTAATTTCGTGTTTGTGTCAATTTGTACCGATTGTTTATTTTGTGGTTGCAAGTGGATTTTTGCTGTTTTCCTGGCCTTCATTAGAATTACAAACAGTTCTGTTGAGAACTACTAGTGTTTACAAGCGTTTTTCGTATTAGGTATGCAGTCGGCTTCGTAAATTTCTTGCTTAGGTTATGCACAAATATTTATTTTTAAAAGCAGTTTTGAAGTCCTTACAGCAATGCCCGGCAAACGTTTAAATTCTCAAGCCCAAGCAATGATTATTTCGCTTTTAGAGTACTTTGAAGCAGAGAAAGTAAATGGCGGGCCACTGCTACCACTAACTGCAGTTCGTGAAGTAAGTAAAGCTATTCATAGTACGTAATATTAAATAAATCTAAATTTTAGAGAGTAGCAAATGCATTAAAAATCAGCGAAGCAAGTGTTACGAGGATTAAGCAGCGAAGTAAAAGAAATCCGATTTTGTCTAGTCCAGGAAAGTCAAGGCATAGGCGTAAATCAAAATCCTTCGATTTACACGATGGTGTGAAGATGGCAGTTCGAGATACACTATACGTCATGCATAAACAAAGTACTTAAATAATTAGAGGTTAGTAAATTTTTAGAAAAGTATGTTACATTGGCCACGTTGAATACTGAGTTAAGGGCTAAACAAATATCACAAATTAGCAGAAGCAGTTTACACAGAGTTCTTCCTTCCATCGGCTTTAAATTTGCAAAGGAAAGTAACAGAAGATTTTTGGTGGAAAAAACTAATATTGCCGCCAAGCGAGGGTGCTTTATGAGAGAATACGTGAAAATTTTAAAGTCTCCTATTAGAGATATCATTTTTCTAGACGAAACCTGGATTTATTCTAAGGGAAATCCAATAAAAGCATGGCAAGACAGTAATGTGAAGAGCGTCCGGAAACCTGAAGGCTATGATGGCAAACGTTACATAATTCTGCATGCTGGTGGTATGGGAGGCTTTGTTAATAATGCAGGTTTAATATTTGCTTCAAAATCAAATTCTGCTGATTATCATGGAGAAATGAATGGTGATTTATTCTTCAAATGGGTAAAAGAACAGCTACTCTGCAATTTGGAAGGACCTTCATTAATAATTATCGATAATGCTCCGTACCACAGCATGTTGCTTGAAAAGCAACCCACTTTGACAAGGAGAAAAGCTGAAATTGCCCAATGATTGATTAACAATAATGTGTCATTTGAAAATACGATGAACAAAAGTGAATTATTAGCGCTAGCAAAGCTAAATCAAAAACCAAAAAGATATGTTATTGATGAATATATCAGAGAATAAAGCCACGAAGTTCTTCGCTTACCACCATATCACTGCGACTTCAATGCTATAGAGTTAGTATGGACTCGAGCAAAAACCTATTACAACAAACATATAGGTAGAGATGGCTACGGGGATACACAGGTCTTAGAAATGTGGAAGGCAGCCTTACAGCATGTGGGTCCAGATGTTTGGGAAAACTGTGTAAGGCATACGAACATGCTCATCACAAAGTGGTACGAACGTGAGCAACTCATCGAAGAAGCCATTGAAGAAATTAAACCATTAGTAATTCACGTATCTGGTTCTGATACTGACAGCGATATGTAAAGTGAAAGTGATATGGAAAAAGAAAATGGCATGACCTGGTGTTAAAATTTATTTGTAAACGTCGTTAATTGTTTTTTACATTTATTATACTGTAGTAACCAGAATTAGCAAAAATATTTAATTTACATTACTTTAAGCTCTTTGTTGTATTACCTTTTTTAATATTTGTTCAAAAATTGTTGTGAATGTTAGGCTCATTGGTTTGTTCAGTAGTGTATTAAATAAATTATTTTGATCTAGTAGGTTAATTCCTAATAGTAATATGCAAGTAATTGAATATTGCTTTTCGCCATTAACTATTTGACGTGGACAAAAGTATGCTTCAACAATAAAAGCTATTTGTGCTGTAGTATAACCCATTTTTAATAAAAATACTAAGATAAATAATGTATACTACTGACAGTTCATAAATTTGACATTTCAATGAATTTTATTTTTATTAATCGAAGACATGACTTCAATTTCCTTGGATAACTGGAGCTGAAATGTAAATGATCACAGAGTACCTTAGACTGAGGTTCATTTCAATACACTGTGCAAAGTTATAAAACCTAACCTCACTTTTTGACTTTGACAACTGACCGGAAGTTTCATTATTATAGTTGTTAAATTACCAACTTGGTAGTTAATCTTAACTCATACACATCCGCGTGTGACGTCAGGAGCAAGAATACTGGGACAGATAGTACCTAGTATTTTTAGGCATATCACTTATTTCTTTGGGAGATATAACACAAACTTTTAATGGCATATATATCTGGTTACACAGTAATAGAGAGGTTATACCTTCCTCTTTTAACGAATATGAAAACTCACATATGTCTTCTCAAAAACTGCAAAGATATTTAAGAGAATGTTTTTAACACACAATTAAGGGGCTACTAAAGTGGCTCAAAATAAGCCTTTTCTATCGTTACTGTAGTTAAGTTAATAGGAAAGCTTTCCACTTATTAGTAGACAACATATCCAACACTGCAATAAAGTTAAAAAATTATCAAAAAGTCTGAGAACTGCCAAAGTCAGTATACATACATTTATAATATATGTGAAATTCATTTCCTGGAATTTTTCACTTTATTCCAAACTACCATCCTTTAAGAATTTAAACCACACCACCCTAAATACAAATTTGATCTAATTTTCGTAAAACCAGAACGATGCTACAACTCCCTAACCAATCTATTATGTTGTATAGTATACAGAGAATGTAATAGACATAAATCAGCAATACCACAAATCATAATATTAAGCGCGGGAAAAATAATAGACTATAAAAGAAATAAAACATGAAAAGAATGGTGTGACAAGGAATGCGAAGAAATACATAAACTTAAAAGGGAAACAATAGTAAAATGGTTAAGAACAAAGAGGCCGGAAGACCTAGAAGACTACAAAGAACATAGAAAAAAAAGAAAGCGTGGTTGAAAGAAAAGATGGACGAAATAGAAAGCAACAGCAGAAACAACTACACAAAAACTTCACACAGGAAAATACGGCAGCAAAAAAGAAATAATCAAATTATAGCAAGGGGTATGAAAAAATAGGAAGCAAACATAGAACATTCATTCTGATAAGATAAAAGAAATATGGAAAAGCATTTTCAAAAGCTACTGAATATACCAACAGAAGAAAGGGAAGGAAATCACCAACAAGACAAGGAAACAACAGAAGATAATGATGCAATACCAGAACCAACATACAAAGAATATGAAAATGTAATACATAACCTCAAAAATGGAAAGGCTGCAGGGAAAGACGAAATAAACGGAAAGCTATTAAAATATGGGCGTTTTCGAGCGGCGAAAATAAACTAATCGACAGCAGACCTTTCGTTTACGAACGGCGCAGATAAACAAATAAATAATAACAAGGAAAGTTAAAAAAAATAACCCAAATTAAGTTACATGAGTGGCAAAGACATTAAAAACGGAGGAGCAAGGGCTAACAGCGCACCGAGTGTCAAGGACTTCATAAAGCGTAAAAGAACAGAAGACCCGGCGGAGTTTGCGAAGTGGGAATTGAAACTACTCCAAGGAAAACAAACGATCTCTGGAGAGAAAGGAGAAGAAGAACGAGCGGACATGGAAAACGTGGAGAGATTATTAATGGGCCTGGCTGCTCAGATGAAGGAGATTAAAGAGGATACCAGCAACACAAGCACGGCTATCGGCGACATTAAACACCAAATGGAAAAGTTTGGAATGGAAATAAGAATCATAAAGGAAGAGGAAGAAGGTAAAAATATGGGCGAAGGAGAAATCTGAAATGCTCAACGAAATCGACGCAATGAAATCAAAGAAAGCTAGAAAGCCAGGACAAGGAACAACATAACTATTACTGGAAATGATTTCAGCAGTGGCGGTTTGTACTAAAGGGCACAAGGGCACGTGCCCACCCAACCACCAAGATAAACACAGAAAGAAATTCGCATGTAATTCAGTGCATTATTTTAATTTCATTATTTTAACGATGGTATCAAATTTTCCTTCCGCACCACAAGCGCGGCTAACAGCCTCAAAACTATTTTCCGGGGAACGCTCTGATTTGTTCCCCATGCAGAGGTGATTCAGTTGGCTATTGGTTATCTTCGCTATACGCGATATACCAGGCGAATAGGGCACCGAGCAGATTGTTCCCCATTTAAAGTCAACGTTTGAATTTCGACCGCAGTGTTTTGTGTTTTCGCGCAATCGCGCGTGTGAATTCAAAGACGAACGTGACGTTTTTTCAATGATGGAAGTTAATTGTGTGCATAATCTTTTAAAAAACCCGCTATCATTTGAGGAAAAACTTTTAATTAAGAAGAAAGGAAGGCCCATTCCTGATCTGCAGATAAACTACAGTTCGACTAGTAAAACCCGAACGTACAATAGAAAATTCAACAAGAATATCTATGAAAAATACGATTGGATGTGCGGATGTTCAGTAACAAATAAACTGTTTTGTTTTATGTGCTTAATTTTTAAGAAAGAGGTTAGTGCGTGGAATAAACAAGGGGTGAATGATTTAAAACACATTGCAGAGAGGGCAAAGACACACAAATCTTCCGTTTCTCACATGAATGCGTGCATGGATTTTAGTGTTTTAGGCAAAGTGGAGATCCGTGAACAATTAGAGTGTGCTTATTTCCGACATAAAATTAAGTACAACGAAGACGTGGAAAAAATCGTCATATTTTGCGCCGGTTAATTATGTGTATTAAATTTTGCGGCGCCTTTGAACTGGCGTTGCGAGGTCACGATGAGACATTAAGGTCAGAAAATCCAGGAGTTTATGTAGGGTTAATCAACTATGTGCTAGGAAAGATATTGGACAGCGGATAAACAAAGCTAGAGGAGCGTTTTGTAGTATGAACAAGATCTGGCGTGCAACTAATATTAATATAAATACCAAGTTAAAAGTGTTTAATACCAGCTATGTTGTACGGCTCTGAATCTTGATGTGTAACTAGTGAAATAAGTAGGAAACTTTGTGATTAGGTGTTTAAGGTACATACTAAAAATTTAGTGGCCCAAAATAATAACAAACGAGGAAATGAAGGCAAGGACGAAACAACAAGATATAAATGTGCAAATAAAACGCAAGAAATATGGATGGCTAGGGCATACACTACCAAAATGTAAAGACGAACCCACACGGGAGACGGCCGAGAACAACATGACGCAGAACCATAACAGAGGAAACAAACATGACAATCACAGAACTGAAAAGAATTGCAGAAGATAGACAAAGATGGAAGGAACTGACAAACACCCTATGTCCCACTGGGGAATAATGGGATTTGTCATTATTATATTATTATTAAAATATGGGGGAGAAACATTACATAAGAAAATATATGAAATAATTACGCAGATATGGAGACACGAAAAAATTCCGAAAAAATGGATGGAAGGAGTAATAATCACGATAAAAAAGAATGGATACTCTGTAAAACTCTATCGACACTTCTACAAAGGCAATAATAGGAGACTACCAACACGGATTTACAGCTGGAAAGTCAACAATCAACAAAAACAGATAATGGAGAAAAGCCACGAGCATGATATGGACATCTATCTTTTATTTATCGACTTCCAGCAGGCCTTCGATAAAATAAACAGAGCAGAGCTAATAAAGACAATGAGAGAAAATGATACGACTAATACAAATGACAATGGAAGACAGGAAAAGATATGTAAGAACAATCGAAGAAGACATGAACACATTCAAAATAAACGCAAGAGTAAGGCAAGGGGATGCACTATCGGCAACACTGTCTAACATCATCCTAGAAAAAGTAATGAGAAGCATAGAATACAAAGGTACAATCATAAATAAAGAGATGTAGGTGCACGATTATGCCGATAACGTTGTTATAATAACAAAAACGCAGAAAAAGGTAATCGAGGCCTTTAAAATAATAGAAGACAAGGCAAAAAAAGTTGGCCTAAGGATAAACGAAGCAAAAACCAAATTCATGGCATATCAAAGGAGACCAAAAAGCATTTAAAAAAACCGGAAAATAGATAAATATACCTTTGAAATAGTGAACAAATTTGACTACTTGGGGACGCAACTAAATAGGAATAATGTAATTAAACAAAAAATACAGGCTGGCACCAGAGCATATTAGGCAAACAAGAAACTATTAAAAGACAAACAAATTGGGATAAAACAAAACTAAAAATATATAAAAACCTGACGCTGCAGAAACGACGTCTCACAAATAAAAAAGCAGAGGAATTAAGGATATTTGAACGAAAAATACTAAGAACAATTCTTGGCCCAACGACAAACAACAAAGGGCAAAGCAGAGCTAGAATGAACCACGAATTATTAAAAGACACCAATGAAGAAGATATAGTGAGATACATAAAAGCACAACGTATCAGATGGCTGGGACATGTAATGAGAAGTGAAGGAAGCGTAACGAAAACTTTGATGCAGTACGAACCTTGTGAAACACGAGCGAAAGGAAGACCGAGGTCGACGTCGTATAACGAAGTATGAAAGACCTCCACCAGGAATGTAAAGCTAATTATTATTAATATACGCATTGTCATTTCCATTGGCTACAGTTCGCTTTACAACATTCAGATGGACCCAAATCCCTTCAGAAACATAAAGATTGATGTCCTTATTTTGAAAAACGGAAGAGATATTTAAGCGAAACACTTTTATGACAAATATAAAAGAAATGAACAATTTAAGACGTTTACCCAGCAAAATATCTTATTTATTTTGTTTCTAGTGATATAACGCTAGAGGCAGAAAGAGAGATATTGGATAATGCTATTTTATACAAGAAAACATGAATGTTCATTCTCTTTTTCTTCAATGGAGATTTCCATTTTCTAACAATAAATATAAGAATAATTTAACACTTTAAATGCAATGGCAGCTGCAAGTTATACGTTAGTTTATTTCTTCAAATTTTGCTCTTTTATTTTCTTGTATTTAGAAGTGTTTTTCTTAAATAATATTGACTGTATAATTTTTAAAAATAAATACATTCACCTTTATACTATTGGAAAAAGGAAAGGTAAGCTATTAATTCTAAAAACCATGGTCTACATTATTAAAATTTAATGTTGGCAGTGCATCTCTTAGAAGAATTAAATGATAATTCCAATAATATTTTACGTACATAATATTAACAATTATAATTTGTTTTATACAGGGTTATTCAAATTCGACCGGCACCATTGGGATCTCGCTTATTATAAGAGATAGAGATTCGTTTAAATTGCGGCAAAGTTGCGGAATTTTATGATTATTAATAATTTGGAATGAAAATTGAAGCAGCTGCTTTTGTTTCGTAAATATGGGCAAAAAACGAAAAAAATCGATTTTTGTTTTTCGACTCGTATTCCTTTATTTACATAAATTTTAAAAATCTGAAAACACTTTTCCACAGCAACTTTTTCTTCTGGATATTGCTGTCTAATCATATTTGAAATAGCACGTTTCGTT
>JABXWE010018503.1:0-20466 GCA_014611495.1 Limonius californicus | reverse complement strand
CCCCATTATAATATCACAGCAATATTATTAATTATTAGTTAATATTAATAGTTAATATTCATGTTAGCTTCTGAATTTTTTCTGAATCTCAAAGTTAAGGTAATGCTCATTTCATGTTTATTACAGGAAAACAATTCGGTTATAAGAGGGACATATTTTCTCTTGGATATGAAGTACAGATCTGTGCAAGTGCATGAACAATGAATATTCAGTGTTTGGAGAATCTGCTCTCTGCTGAAGATTATAAGCATAAGCAGAAGAAAATTGTATATAACTGTATCATCCACCTGTATACAATGATATTTTTTCGTTTCTCCTTTTGTTGTACAACAACTATAAAGCTGGGACTTCGTTTTAATATATACTTTACACAAAACATTTCTCTGAGTATCCTAGTTCGTTTAAACAATAAAAACTGACATGTCTTTTTATACTGGTAACTAAAAACAAAGGTTCTGGGCAATGTGAAATACCATTCTCGTTCGCTGACGAGAATTAAGGAACGCTTGCTCCTGCCAGTACTTGGATGGGAAGTCCCAATGGTGCGTTCAACACGGACCCTTGTACTATCGTATTGGTGCTTTAAGCAGTCGCTCCCGAATGTCATATTAACACCATGACAGTTGTTAGTGGTTTTGAAAGTCCCTATAAGCGTAAATGGAAAGATTGGAAACGAAAAGAAAAAAGGGTTTGATTAAGCAGAAGAACTAAAATCATTTGTAAAAAGTAAACTACTATATCAAAGCACTGCTTAGGAAATATTTTAATCAATATCCGGACTACGATGTTGAGAGGTAATAAAATGTATATTTTCCTTTCACTCCTTCTTTAATGTTAAATTTAATTAATTGTAGAAAACCTGAATTTGTAACGTTCAAAGGCATAATTACGATAATTATGATACGGGCAGGTAGCACAAAAAAACTTCAGGTTCAAAGATTCAACATTAAAGCATAATACTTCCTTGCTTATCAAGCTATTTTTTAGACTCCTTTTGGATAAATATCTTGACTTTTATTAAAAGATTTAATTCTGAAATAAAGGAGAAAGCTTGGTATTATATTTAAACTCTGGATGTTAACCAAGAAAAAAGTTTCTCCGTATATTTTACAAAGATAATGCGAATTGGCCACGGTACTGAAGTTTATCTAAATAATTTTTTGTTTATTAGTGCTTTGGTTCGCGTAAAGTATATTTTTCCATCCTTTAGGTCTTTCAATTGTATTAATAATATCCCTTTTGTTGAACAGGCAAAACATTTACGTGATACAACCCACGCTAATATTTTAATGGCAAGGTGTGTTAAGTGGCATTGCGTTTTAAAACATTCTTGTTAATCCGTGTTAAATTTTTTTTAATAGTTCCATGTTAGAAGCTTTAAGTTTATTGCCAAAAGAATAAGGAAAACTAAATAGTTTTTTTTAATTGACCTTACCAGAACAAACATTGAAATCCTTTGTCCACACTCCAGAATAACTGTCATTACAACAGAGAAAGCTGTAACGCAAAATGTAACATCAGAAAAGAGCTGCTAAAATTATAATCGAAACAAGTGCAACTAAAGTGATGTTTAAAACAACAAAAAACGCTTTCAAACATCTTATTCTATGCAAAAGATAGGTTTTAGATTAGATGAGATTTGTTACGGGGAGGGTTGCTTGTACCTTTTAGCACTGCGGCCTCTTGGACCTATTGTGACCCCCTTCTGTCACTAGTCGCTGTCAAGTAGATGCGCCTTTACCAGGAATAAGAGTTTGCTGATCAGACTGGCTGGCGATAGTATCTAGTTGGGATTAGTGCCTTTAAAATTTTTGAATCTCCTGTGAGTTCGATTATTATACGGGAGGCTGTTTTTTCTTTCTCGCCACATAACATGTATATGAGGTCTTCGTTATATAGCAGATGTTGTCCGAAGTGCCAGTGTCCTGTTAGGAGTCCTGTGAGTATTCTAATTTGAGTCCTACTAAGTTGCAGAACTCAGTTAACTCGTGTGGTGGTTGCCCATTATAGCTCTACCATGTCTTTGTCGAAGTGAGAGTTTCCAGTGTTGCGAATGTTTGGTTAAAGCCCATTCTTTAAGTGCGCCTCTCATTGTCTTTTCAGGTTTTGTGAATGGTGTTGCAGATCTTTGCTTTGCTAGTTTATCTGCGTTTTCATTTCCTTTTTGTCCCAGTACCCACACAAATTTTACCTTGTTACAGTTTGCCAGTGTTAAGAGGCTTCTAAGGTAGTTCTATAGAAGCTTTGACAACCTGGTTCAAATTCAGTGCTTTCAAAGCTGCCTGAATATCAGAGATAATAAAGATGGTTTTGTTTGTATCATTCCGTCCTATGTTCTATTCTATTGCCGCCACAATTATGGTAATTTGACCCATCAATATAAAGGTACTATATCTTGGTCTGCTGCCGTATACTCCAGCTCCGCTTCAGTTGCTTGTGCGTAAACCGTCTGTATACCATACTAAGCTTTTTTGTCGGGGTTCCCTTTGTTGGCATTCTTCACGGTTTATCCTTACTCTGAAGAGTTTGTGAAATAAATATTTTACTAACATGTAGCGCGTTCTCATGTTTAGCTTTGGGCCAAATACTACATTTGTAATTTTTCAGTGTAAACCATATCTGTTGGATGCTTCTTCAATGACCCTTACAGCTTAGACACAATGCTTCCATAGATGCCACGCCTTTGATTATTATATCTAGGAAAGGAGTTACGAAAGAGATTCTAGTTCTGCTGTTGGAGTGCTTCTGAATCCTCGAGCTATGCAGAGACAACTCTGTCTTAGAAACCACCATATGAAAGATTGTATTAATGATGTGTATACAGTGTAATTATATATTTATAGACCAGATAATTAAAAATTTAAATACGAGATATAAAAAGCATATACGCTCATATAACTACAAACACCTCGAAAAATCTAAGTCATTTAAACACTTGTTAGAACACAATGTAATGTTCATCTGATTGTGCCGCTCAATCCAAATTAGAGCAATACTCTAATTGTCGCTCCATAGGAATCAAATTTCTATTTCAATTGCCATTTTTATGTTGATTACAATTTTCGTTGTTTTCTTAAAATTTAATTTATGAGAGGCCACTTCCGAAACTTAATCTAATGTTTGACATGTTTGCTAACAGCGATCAAAATATTTCCGAGAATTCCTTTGCTAGCAGCGCTAGCCTTCTAGAAATTGCCTCTTAAGCTTTTCTCGGAAAACCCACGTGTCAATTTCGTTCTAGAACAAATTAGGCTGGTGTATTTGTTTTGAGGCGAGGGAGAAAATTTAGTAGGCGCTAAACAAATGGACTACCGTATCGCATTTGGGCAAAAGGAATCTCGACCATGTCGGATTTAAATAAAGATTAGCAGTGTTAAGCTTTGGTGCAGGGACAATTAAGTGTAATTGTCCGTTCGATCTTTATGGGATATAAGCGATTTAAAAACCCGTGGAAGTTGTGCTTCATGGAGCTGTTGTTTTAATCGTTGGAAGTAAGTTAATCCCCAGGGGCGTCGCAGCAATTATTTCGTCCCAACGTTTCCTGAGGAACCTCGCCTATCTTTTTCGCGGACCTGAAAATACCCCAGACTGTACCTGCTTCTGGAGAACACCTCGAAATTGTGCCTGCCGCCCTCTCTACCCCTTTAACCGGAAGTCAAGGTAAAGGACCTTTGTGTTGTGGAAAAACCTTTTACCCGTTAACTTGCAAAAGTTTAAGTGCTTGAACCTTTCTTTGTTAATGCGATAAGACGCGGCCTTCAGTCGTCGATTGTCATTTTTTTTTGTACTACTAATTGTAAAATTATATATATTGTGTTATTCGTGTAAACTCCGACGCCACTGGCCACGTAGTTGTTTGGAGAAGTTAAATACCGTACGCCAGGGCCGGCGAGTTCTTCTTGAACGTTCAAATTAACAGTTTATAATACTGAAGTATAAAATCACCATTTGCCGTCTTTTTTGTATTGTGTCATTTCCAGTGTTTAATTATATGTGTTTTAAAATTTACTGCCTCTTTTATTGTTGAGTATTTTGTATTTGTGTGTGCATGAATTTTGCAAGCTTTCTAAACAGGAGGCACAATAAAGGTGAATTCGATTCCCGTAAGCTGCTGGCTTCTCGGCCTTCCACGAGAACCTGCAATCAGCTGTGATTTGGAAGGTGGCGCCCGTTAATTTCGACACCCCTGTACACAACTAGAAAGATTTCCTCCCGTAAGCGATTTCCGTGAACCCCCCTATTCCTCTGAGCTAAGCTGCAAGCCTTTTTCCATCTATCCGGTTGCGGGTTAACGAAAAAGCTCGTTTGGCCCGTAACAACAACCATGTACTGACATCAAATAATATAATAATTCTTTTACACTTCTGTGATGATAAGCGTAAATTAGATATACTCGAGGCGTTTCAAATTCACAGACACACTTTAACAAATACACCTTTAAAGGATGAGCAAATTGAACTCATACATTCCTGGCTATTGGAAGTTTTGGAATAGAAGACCAGATCCAAGTTCTAAACAACGATCCAGTGTGCTGTCAACTGCAGATGTTTATATTGGTTGTGAGAATGATATAAAATATGTTGAAATACGTATAAAACATAAAATACAAATAAAATCTTCTGAAATTGTGAATATTTCATTCAATTGTGAATTAAACGTAATTTAACTTAGTTTGCTCATTAAAACTATCAGCTTTAAGAGTTTGCAGAATTTATTCACAATTTATGTATAAGGAATAGAACCATAGATTTAAAAGGACGATGTCGCTCAAGCGCTAAGTATGTATAATTAACTACCATATTTTGTTGAAGAGCTGAGATGAGCGTTCACAATTGCATTAAATGATCATTTTCGGAAAATAAATGTAACAGATACTGAGTTCTACTATAGAGCTTTCCAAGCTTAATATCCATTTAAGCAGTGTATGCTTACAGGTAATTAAAATTTTCATGCAATATACAGTGTAATTAACCTTTGAAACTTCAGCAGTAAAACCGTAATTGCTAAATGAACTAGGAAAACATTTTTAAAGTTTGGATGATTCAAGCTCAGATGCTTGTAAGTTTGGCAAGGGAAGTCTTAATAAATTATAATATTATTAATTTTTTGCAAACCAAGAATATTTATCTGTTATTATACACTGTGAATAAAAAGTAAGGAACATTCATGCTAGAGCCTTTATTATTAGTTTTAGATAATCCGGATTATTTATAAGTATAATTATTTGCCACAATTTGACGTTTGCAAGTTTTTCTCTAACGTCACCGTTTTCTGAAAAAATTGAATAGTAGCTTTTTCTTTATAGCCATTTAAAAAATCACACGATTTCAAGAGAAAAAAAAAGTGCGAAAAATCAAGTTTAACGTTGCTATTCGTCGAGACGTATCGAGTGGCCAGCCCGATCCCCGGACTTGAACAGCTTTATTTTTTCTTGAGGGACACCTTAAAGGTACTGTTTACATAGACCCCAATATTTTATAGGATTATAAATTAGTACTCAAGAACAAATATGGGGAATACAGGCCGCATTAATTTTTCTCATCACATTGCACATTGCAAAACAGTGAATTAATGAACAACAGTTGAACAGATTCTGTAATAAATGAATGTTAAATATTTTTGTAATTGTTTTAATAAGCAATTTGTTTAAAGTACACACGTACAAATAGCAAATTCAGACGGTGAACTTCAATTTTCTTGAAACCTTATGATATTTCTACATGGCCGTAAGGAGAAAATATATACAATCCAATTTTACTACAAAAAATAAAGATTGCCGTTAAAAAAATTTAATGACCTTATGGTCCTAATGTATGACGCTGGGGAAAAAATAGAAATATGTCATAGTGACAAATAACTGCACTTAACTTTTGTTAAAATAGTAATTCTACGCAAATTATATTTTAGACTTAGCTTTAATGCCCGTAGTTGTAAAATGGTAAAGTTTCTATTTACATTGAAATGCACTGTTAATACTATATATTAGAAGTTGCAGAGTTGAGGTTCCATTAAATTTATACAGAGTGGCTTAAAATGCTCAAATCGATCTCTATTTATAAGGTAGAAGTTTGGAGCATAAAGGAGATTTCAGAATTGAATTTCACACTTTAATGATGGTAACGCAAGAATGGAAAATATTGCATATTAATGCCAAATTAGATTGCAAACAAAAGCATCAATATTTTTTATTTTGTCCGGCTGCGGAGCACCGGCCTCTTCTCTGCCACGCGCTTCTCCTCAGCACTAAGGTAGGAACACATGGGACCTTCACTGTAACGACACATCAGAACTAAAAGAATTCTTGAGGAGCTTTTCGGTATTAAGTCGGTTGCCAACCGGATTGGGGAATTGTGTATGGTGGGTTGCAGCATACGACGTGGTAATGCTGTGAAATCGATAATCGTCGTTTTGCCCAAAAAGCGAATGCTTTGCTAACAGAGTAATCATTTTCACCAATGTTTTTATTTTTTAATTATATGGTGTTATCGCACCTAGTCTAAAATTAACCAGCAATTTTGATCTAACCTAAATTAACTAAATAGTTATGCTAAGAATTCACTCACTGGTGTCTTCTCAGTTCTGTCTTGCAATGCTATTTTGTGTGTTAACACTTCACTTTGCTCTGAATTTTTCACTGACACTTTCACGTTTCTTTACACTAGTTCAAATCGTTTACTTCTCTTGAACCTTCTTACTAGATCTGTATTGTCGAGAAGTTGGATTATCTCGATGTCTACGTAGTGATGAAGCCTGGTCTCCTGCTTCTGGACAAGGTCCTTGATTTTCTCCTTCCTTGTGAATATCACTCTTTCGAGCGTACCAGGGTGCATATAGGATATTCCTCAGCACTTTGTTCCGGAAATTTTGAATTTGTTTAATATTGTATGTAGTAACGTAGTTTTTTTGGCGCAGCCTCAAAGCTGAAAACCGCATTTCCATACTGGTTTTAATACTTGATTGTACACAGTAACTTGTTAGGTATTGAAAGTTGTGAGTTTCTTCCCAGTAGCCAATGCATTTTCCTATGTTATATTTAGTTCTTCTCCTTTCTTCTTTATATGATCTTTCCATCGTAGTTTGGCATCCAAGTTCATTCCAAGATACTTAGCTATATGGGCATATGGTATGACGCTGTTGTGTCACTGGCAAGTAATCATCCTTCTTGTTCATGCTGTTTATATGTACCGACTTGCTCGTTTAGTTTTATTCTCCATCGTTTTGTCCATCTATCCACCTGGTTTGTAGCTTGTTGCAATGCTTCTGCCGTTTCTTCAGTTCTTTCACTTACTGCTAGTACTGCAGTGTCGTGGCTACAACAAACGTGGATATTTTTATCTCATTGGTTGACGAGATGTCGTTAGTGTACAATAGGTACAGTATTGGCCCCAGCACACTGCCTTGTGGTACTCCTGCCTTAATTTCGTACAAGTCGGAGTATTCTTCTTCTTGCTTGATCCTGAATAGTCCGTTTGCGATGTAAGACTTCAGAAGTTCAGCAAATTGTTTAGGAAGATATTTTTCTAGTTTATTATTTAGTCCTTGGTGCCATGCCTTATCAAAAGCCTGGGAAACATCTAAGATTACCGAGCTGTTTTCTTTCTCGTTAAGGCTTTTCTGTATGGTATTTATTATCCCGTGAACTTGCTCTACAGTTGAATGTTGGTTACGGAATTCAAACTGGTGTGTTTGCATCAGTTCTTTTCTTTGTATTATTAGTTTGAGCCTTCTGAGTAATAGTTTTCCAAATAGCTGTGAAATTATCTTTAAGAGCGAGATGGGCCGATATGATGCTGTTTCATTCGGCAGTTTTCCTGGCTTCTGTATTATTATGACTTCGGCTACCTTCCATAGGTTCGGTACATATTTTAGTGGATATGCTGCATTTATTATGTTAGTTTTAGTATTCCCTTTCTAGGTAGGTGTTTCAATACTTTCCCTGTTATTATATCAAATCTCGGAGCTTTTTTCGGATTTGGGTTTTCTAAATTTCTTTTTCCACTTTTCGGGGAGCGACCAATTTCATTTCTTCCTCCTCTCCTCCATCTTCCGCATACAGTGCTACATTTTGTGCTTGTTCATTCGGTTGAAATATCTTTTCGTGGTGGTTTGCAATGGTATCTGCCTTCTGCTTGTTGTTTCTTGCCCAACCGTTTTCAGTTCTTAGTGGTGGACCTGGGTTATCAGACTTTTGATGTTTTTTGTTGCTTTCCATATTGAATAGTCAGTGTCTTTGTGGTTTGTCAGATTTTTAACCAAATGAGGACGTATTCTAGGTATCACTTGGGAGGAAAAACTTTTGGTACTATAATTTTTATTTATTTTAAGTCCTGAATCACTTCCACGATGCAAGTGAATTTTGCGGCACATTGCCTTATCGTTGCTTCCAAGGGTAATATTCCTTTCTAGACTGGAAAAAGAAAAAAACGAGGGGTTTTACATCAAAAATAAGTAAATGATTTACTATTACGTTTTCTAATATACCTACTTGTGGTTGAAAGTTAAGAATTAATAACGTTTTGTACATGTCTTAGAGCAGTGGTATTCAGACGTGGTGGTCAAACACAGTTGCTAGGGGTGTCGTTTTATTTTGCAAATAATGGAAGTAAAAAGATAAAAAATGGGAAGATGGGAATCAAAGAATAACAGATAGGGATTGTATTGATAGGATGGCGATAATCTTTAGTCTATAAACAAACGTACAAACAGAAAGCGCAGTACTTGATCGAATTGTCCAATCTGCAGTTCGTATTAGAGCTACACGTACGATTCGTAAATGAACTGAACAAATCATGAAAGCCAAATCTTAGATTTTTCTTCCAAATGTTTTTCATTAGAAAATATTTTTTTGTTTACTGTTGGGTTTGTTATATTGAAGAATGTTCTATGGCTGTTCATTATTAACATGTATTATATTTTTAACGGCTGAAAATTGAAGTTACGTTTATCAGGACATTTCCGTTAATTTTAACCCCTGAATTAATGTGGTACCTTCGCTGATAAACTATACCTTTAAATATTCCCATAAAAAAGTCTATAATATTTAGGTTAGGAGACTGCGGAACTTTCGTACCCTGTACATTTTTCATCGAATTTCTGATTTAGGTATTGTGTCACAATTGGAGGAAAATAAACTTGATCATGCATAATCTACATTCATGGAATATTGTAACAGGACAATTACGCCCTGGACAAAAAGCTCTCTCACATTCACCCTTCGTCAACAACCCCACGGAAAATAACCCCTGTTCATCGTTCCTCCCTACAAAATCATAGTCACATAGAAAATAAACAATATGAATAATATCATCCAGTAATCTCAGTTAGTTAACTGCCCTAATTATGTCATCATCATCAGATAAACACTTGTTGACGTAAGATTATTGGATTCTTGCTGTACATTCAATCAGCAAACAGAAAAGGTATATATGTTAAATTACTCAAACATAACATCGCGTCTACCTATCTCTATCAGAGTTGATTTGCGGCTGTATGTTCATCAAGAATTTACTACTCATTGTAGTGATTACTCTAGGTCCCCGCATTTTTGAACCTATTTTTAACACCTTGAATATGTCGCAAATAATGTTTTGAAAGTGCAGGACGCATCTTGACGTATCCTGAACGGGAACCGTTTCATCTGTGCTGGAATTCGCACGATTCGTGATAAGTCATTCCTGACCATTTCTCCCAGATCCAAACAGATAGTAAAATACCACCTGAAGATAATACATTAGAACCGCTCCTGGAAGATAAATGATAAGCCGTACGGAGTTTGCTCCAATGTTGCACATCAGTCCATAAAGTCCCTGCAAGCAGAAGTAACAGTTTCGATATGAAAGTTAGGCAAGGCTTCTGTCTGAACTGGAGAAGGTCCTCTTAGGAGTTGCCAGTACTGGCACTTGCAGTTAATGGAGCCTCCATGATAATGGCGTTCGTACCCGGTGTCGATTGAAATATTAAGGGTTATGAACTATAGTAGTTAGATCAGTTTCTGGAATAGCGTATACTAATATGGGCGTTTTTTTAAGTTTCGGCTAAGGCTTTGGCGGGAGGCTTCTCAGTGCTGGCTGTGGCGTGAGGCTTATGAGACCGGTCTGCTGCTTATGTGTCTGTGTCCGCTTATGTCCAATTTACATGATGAGAGATTCCAGTGGAAACTTGTTCTTATGTGTTGCAATTGTAGAGTTGTTCTAGCAATTAGTCGTTCTTGCCCAAAGTTGTGTAGTTTGGATATGTAATCAATTCAGTTATGTAGTACACCATCTGACAATTAAAGTGTAATAAACTTTTTCTTCCAATTATGAGGCATTATAGTTTAACGATTAATTTGTTCTGTTTAATGTTTAGCATTGTTCAACAAACGGTAATCAATTAAAAGTAGTCTCTTGCAATCGTATATCTAAGAATGTCGCGGAAGAAGGTATAATATTATAAGAAGTTGTAATATAGTATAATGAAACATTAGAAAATCGCTGTCTTAGAGTATACAGGGTAGTGAAATTTTTGATGCTCACCATTGGCGTCTTGGAAACGGTAAGAGATACGAGGTCGGTTAAATTTGAAAAAAGTTGTAATTTTTCATGGCAATTGAGAATCTGAAAATTAATCCTAGATATTTTGATTTGCTCTTGATTTATCACCAAAAACTTGAAATTGTGCTTTTAGAAATAAATTATTATTTACCCTGCCATTGACGCCATTTCAATTAAACTTGTTAACTTTATGTTTTTGGTTACGGTGAGTTGAATGACATTGACAGCAATTGGTTAGGTCTTCTAGATTTTAAGCTCCGATCAACTTTTTTATTTCCTATGGCTGCCATACTGGGCTATCACATGGGCAACAAATTAGTTTTTGGAATTGGTAACCAACATCACCTTTTTCTTACAAAAAACTTGTGAGAAGACACACCTGCTGATGTCATTGCTATGCAACGGCTATACAGCCACAGAAATTCGGAAATCTATCAACAAAAATTCGGAAGGCTCTCCGCAGAGTTGAAAAGGAATCCACGCTTCTGGAAAGGTTAGCCTTTTTACCATACAGTAAAGGTACTACGGATACCATAGGGCATGTTCCAAGAAAACACAAAACATAAAAGCAATCTTCACAACCAAACAAACCCTAGGCGATGGTTTCCGATCAGCTAAAGATCATACTTCTACCTTAAAATCAGCCGGTATCTACAACATACCCTGCCAGTGTGGTACAAACTATATTGGGCAAATTGGATGTTCCATCGAGCTGAGACTCCAGGAACATATAGGTGACTGAAAACATAAGCTTATCACAAAATCGGCGGCAGCGGAACACATCTGCATAACTGGCAAAATAGATTTTTAAAATGCGCAAGAGCTTGCTAAAATTCCGCAGTACTTTCCAAGAATCATATGAGAAGCAATTGAGATTGAGAAACAATCCAATAACTTCAACAGAGAGGATGGGTTAAGGCTCAGCAAAGCTTGGACATCGGTAGTTCATTCTCTAAAGTTTCGGAAACAAGACCGATACCACGGTCATGCCCTGACGTACCTGTTCCCGCTGGCGACGACGGCCAACCAAAACTACGACATTCTACTCGATTGTCTCAAAAAGGTTTAAATACCTCCGCATCCCGGATTTGAAATGAGTACTATGAGAACTCTAAAGATGCAAGCGGCAAGATGCAGTGTCTTGCGAAACGTTAGTTTGTTTAGGTTCACAAACAGTAACCAGTAAGCCTGGTTTTGGTGAGTGTGACCTCCAATCAACAACCCGCTCCAAACCGAAAATTAATCATAGTGTTGACAGTTCGTTAAACCGCGGAAGCCTTAAACAATATATATCATGCCTCCACGACCAGGATGCTTATCTCCAAACCAGAAAATTTTTTACCAATTCAGACAGAAGAAACCAAGTTATTGGCTGATTTGGCCTATCATAAACGTTGTCGTGACAACAAGATTTTACCGAAGTGTGTGCTCATCAAACACCATCTGGGAAGTCGGCACAACGAACGGATCTTGCGGGAAGCGAGTCTCAGGCTCCTAAAATTAGAAATTGGAAGGATTTGGATACAATTGACCACAAACTCCATGATCTAGAACTGTATGGGAGATAATGGACGCAATTTAAACAAGTTTAAAGGACGTAGAATTTGCAACAGCCATGCAAACCAAGAAACATGAAAAGTTAGTCCCGAAACCATCCCGGAAGGAGTTACCAACTGAGAATGTAATAATAAACACAGTGACCAAAAAAATGAAGTTACCAAGTTCGATTGAAATAGTGTCAATGGTAGGGAAGATAATATTTTCTAGTATCATAGAAATGGATTGAAGAGGGCTGATAATGATTATAATGATGATCACAATTTTCAGGTTTGTCATAATAAATAACGAACGAATGAAAATATCCAAGATTTCTTTTCAGATTCTCAATCACGGAACTTTTCTCTATTTGAACTAACCGTTTTGTAGATGCAATTTGGTTGTGGTTGAAACGGTAACTTACAGGAATTCATCTGAGAAAGTTAGAAAATATCCCACCAATATCCCTTAAATGAAAACACTTACAAACTCTCTTATAGGTGAAATGATTGGGAACTGAACCTACTCACATCTACCGGATTAGTTCCAAAACTTGAAACTGTCATTACATCACTTAAGGCGTTTGCAAAAGATTTAACCTGTTAGGAAATGCATATTTATAATTTTTAACAAACCTGCCTACTGTATAATCAATTTCATTGTTTTAGTTTTATAATCTAATTACTATACAAATTGTATTACAAGCTTTTAGTAGAATCAAAGCAAATTAAATTATTATCCGGTATGGTACTTAATACAATTACTTTCATAAAAAAACATATGAAAGCCGATATAGGGAAAGCGGTGAATGATCAATCGAATAGAAGCTAAAAACAATATTCCGCAAAGTTTAGGTTTACCAGTACGTAGCACGATATAGAACAGCTTCAAGCGTATTTGGTTTCTAAACGGGTTCACTAATCTACATAAAGCACGAGGAAAAAAGTTTGGAAATGAAAAAGTTCAGTTTGGTTTGTGCCTAGAGCGAAATTCTCGCACTCCATTGCGGCTTTCATGGTTTGCTACACTGTGTACCAGTTAAAGTTCACAGTTGTTCAATAAAACAATTTTTAGAAATCACCCAATATCGTTTCCTTTTCGATTCCAAACAGAGCTTGAATTGCTGCAAAGTTTTTCCTGGACAGCGTTTCATCATCGCTTTTTTATTTTCCTCAACGAGCACTTTACCGCAATTTTGTTCTTAAAATAATTAACTGAGTGTTAGCATTTTGGGACAAATGATTATTTAAGTTGCGGGATAGCTGCAATAATTTATGCAAAACGATTAACAAGTGTAATGAAGGAACTTTGTTGTACGAGGGACAACTAAGAAGTCTTTCTAATTAGAATATAGGGAGTACTTTATCAAACGGAATTTAAACATAAGTTTACGTACTCGCGGGGACAGCAGGCTTAAGGGCTTAGTAAAATTGGTTAAAATTAAAAAGCCTCAGAAGGGCCCGTGTTCGATCAATTTCACCCCTTGGCCGGAATCTTCGCTGCTGAATATATATATATAGCCATTTACTCAACCATAGGTCTCTCTCGGTTAAATCCATGGGATATTTTAAAGAAATCATATATTTGTTAATCCAAGCAATTTTACTGTATGCAATACACATTTCCATGGATTTATATTAGTGGATTTTAGTACATACTAAAAACTTTTCACCGACGCTTAAAGCGCCAATCGATAATTTCTTAATAAAGGGTTGTACATATGTACCTTCCATAATATTATATATTAACAAATATGAAAACATCTCAAAACTGAGAAAGAGAAGTTTTGCTATTGGCGGTTTCAAGCTGTCCAATGTTCTCATATCGCCTGATTCGCCGCCAGTCTTCGTGTATGGCTATACGTTCCGTAAAATTAACAGTAACTACATTGTTAAACATTTAAACTATAATGGTTAAATATTAACTGAGAAGTAGAATTGCACCTATGTAAAGCCCAATAAACAAATTTTCTCTCAAGTTTAATTGACTATTTAGAATCCACTTCAAATACAGTGCGTAGAGTAGGTAAATATGATCAAGGCGTTACGGCGATAGAAAAATATCCAGCGACGTTACTCATGCGTCGTTTGGTTTCGTATTGTAGTAACTGATATGACCAGGACTTCTTGGGTTTGTTAGCTATACCATCAGTTTATAGCTGCTCTGCAAATCCATATTTATGCGTCATGACAGATTTAACAGCGATTTTGTTAGGAAGGGAGTTTTAATATGGCCATATACCATTGTTCTCATTGTGTTTGCGATGCAACAAGGGGTGCTTTTATCAATCTATGTATAATCTATAATACTGGTTGGTGTTTTGCACGTACTAAAGTCCATATAATCAGGCAAGTTTGAATGTAATTTTATACGAGGTCGGACAAATATGAAACGGGATTGGCACTGCTGCGGACGCTATAAGAAACTGACTGTTTCCAAATCATATCCAAATTGTAGCTGGAACTTTCGTCTACATATAGCTAAAACGGCATCCTGTCAGAACTTGCGTGGTAGGCTGTGCATCCGAATGAACAAGTTAGTGCAGCTGTCACATGTGACACAAGTCAAACATGGAGCAGAGAGCGAACATTAAGTTTTGTTTTAAATTGGGGAAAACGGCCATGGAGACATTCCAGATGTTGAAAACTGTGTACGGCGATGAGGCCATGTCCCGTACTCGCGTTTTCGAGTGGTTTGCCAGATTTCGTGGAGATCGGCAGGACCTTTACTATGATCAGAAGTCGGGTCGTCCGATTACAACGAGAAACCCCGTAACGATCGAAAAAGTCCGACAACTTGTGGCGGCTGATCGACGACTGACACTGAGAATGATGGAGCAGGAGCTGAGTATTAGCCGTGAAACCATTAGAACCATTTTGGAGAAGGATTTGAAGAAAAGGAAGGTCTGTGCCAAATTTGTCCCGCACAATTTGACCGCTGAGCAAAAAGCGCATCGAGTGGACACCTCCCGCGACTTCATTGCAACAGCCAACAGTTACCCAAATTTTCTGGATTCAATTGTTACTGGTGACGAGTCGTGGTGCTTCCAGTAAGCAAGAAACAAAACATGGAATGGCGATCGAAGACGTCTCCCAGGCCAAAGAAATTCTGTCTCCAAAAATCGAAAGTGAAGACCATGCTGACCACTTTCTTCGACAGTCAAGGGATCATTCACAAAGAATTTGTGCCACCGGGTGTCACCGTAACTAGCCTGTACTACAAGGGTGGCATGACGCGTTTACTAAAACGCATTCGACGTGTGCGACCGCATTTGGCAGCCTCCGGCAAGTGGCACCTTTTTTTTGCACGACAATGCCCCTGTGCATTCTGCCTTGATTGTGAAGACGTTTTTGGGGACAAGAAATGTCTCAGTCTTAGAACATCCTCCCTATTTGCTGGATCTGTGTCCAGCGGACTTCATGCTGTTTCCTCAGCTGAAATTGACCCACAAGGAAAGGCGCTTTGACGACGTGGAAGACATTCAACGGAATGTTACCGCCGGACTTAACGCACTTCCTCGCGACAAGTTTAAGCAGGCTTTCCGCGACTTGCATCGTCGATGTCAATAGTGCGTAGAAGTCGAGGGAAATTACTTCGAAGGACGCTAAAGGTATTTTCACCTATGGCTACCTCACATGGTTTGTATTTGATCAACCCCGTTATATACTTCTCCGACCTCGTATACTAGTTTACTGTTGATTAACAGTTTGGATTTGTGCTCAGCTTAGATCAACCAACGATATTGTGTTCTTACTGACACTAGTACACTTTTGATTGTTGCTCCTGCATGTTTAGGTATTGTATGTGACTTTAATTCTGAATCTGTTGGTACCATTCATTAAGCAGAGGTACATCAAATTGCTGATATCATAGCCACATAATCTTCAAATATGCAAATCATGATATTTCCTATTTTAGGGTGCATCAGGTATTGTACTATATACAAAATAGAGGAAGGGTCCAAGTATAATACCGTGGGGAACACGATGATAATTAGATAGGGTTTTATTATGTTCTACTGAGAAATAACACTTTATAAACTCATAATAATGGTGTTTTTTAGTTTCGTAGGGAAACCCATATATTGATCGCATGTAAGACGTCACAAAATGTTGCTTTTTTGTTCTCTAATGTTGTAAGCGATTTGGTTTGCTATTCCGTGGGATTATTGTATTTTCAATTAATTCTATAGCAATTAGAGTTAAACCGTGTACAAGTTAACTCAAAGTAGTCCTGCATTCGTTTGATTAGTAGACCTTGACATATTGTACGGAAAATGTCATTATGTTGAAATTGGGATCAACGGATCAAAATTATTTGTGCATGCTTTCATATTATGGTGTAGTAGAAGCGGCTTAACATAAGTTGGTATGTAACTGTTAAGGGAACAACTATTTTCGCCTTTTGGGTTGCCTTCCATGGGGTATGATCATGTGTAATTAAGTTATAATGTATCTTTCAAACGCTTAGTTTTGAGAATCAACTGCTGATGTACTTTAATAGCTTAGTTAATTTATTGTAGTAATACGGATCATCGGCATTACGTGATCTTCGTCGCATGCTTCTAGCTTACCATTTCTTAATTATTACTTCGTAGATGAATCATTAATGCTTAAAATTTGGAGAACCCTACTGCTTGGAATTCCAATAACTATTTGCCTCTCAAGGTTAGAAACATCGTTTTGTTGCCATCGAGAGGAATTGTATGGGACAATTAGGAAATAAACTGACTTAATTTAACATGCTATGGTAAGGTATTCACTTGAACATATGCTACTTGATTTTAGTCAGCTTGGTATTTGTGTAGCTCCTAATAATTGCTCCTTCTACATGAAGCTGCATGTACATTTGGAAGCAAAGAGCATATTTTGGAGATATGGTTAAGCTTTTTCATCTCTGGAGTCATATTTGACAGATTTGTATAGTATTATACCACAAAACTTCTAGTGATTACGGTTGGATTGTACATACACCAGACTCGAAAAACCTCATAAATAAATGTTCATGGAAGATAAATATTACGAATGTCAAACCATGCAAGCAATACTCCTTTTGTGATAATTGCGAACTGCTACCTTCTTTACCATAATACAAGAAAGTTCCATCTTATTAAGAGAGGATTCCCATAGTACAATCCGTTTCGTGATTTTTGGTGTTTGCTGCATTAAGCGAATTAAGGGTACAGTATATATCAATAAGTCAGGCATATCACGAAAATGTGAGTAAATATAATACAGTATGGTCAACAAACTTTTCGATAGAGATTCGCTATGGAACTCAAAGCATTTAAGTTATACAGTTCATAACACTTCATACAACTACGTAACGATTGTCAAAGTATACAATGTATTATGAGTAATTTCGTAGTTTTAAAGTATTAGTTGTTAGACAATGCGTTATAAGGTATCCTAATACCAAGGAAGGCAACTATGCTGACCATTACACCACCTTGCCGTTGATGTATTTGTGTTGTTCAAAGGAAGTACAATGTTCACAGACCTTGCAGAAACTTCACCCTGTCGATTTTTATATTTAACAAATAAGTCACTATTTGCGTCCTATATACAGGATGTAATACTTATTTAATATAAAGACTGCATCAACATAACCTTCATACTCAAATAATTCACAACTATAGTGACGTTTGCTTCTGATTTTTAGTTGTCGGTATAGTTGGTTGCCTACACAATAGGCGTAATTGACGCGTTCTTTTTAAAAGTATACATAGGCAATGAATACTAAAAAGAAAAATTCCCTGTATATATATATATATATATATACATATATGTTGGTTTTGAGGATTCCGCGGGTGTTGAATGCTGTGGTTGGTTTCCAGGAATTCTTCCGCGTAGCTACTTCTTGGTCCTGGAACGGATCGGGCTGGTTGTCTTGACGACGTTTCGGCAAAGTCACATTTGCCATCTTCAGGTCTTGTCGGATAACTTTCTGCTGATGCTTCTTGTAATACGACTGTTGACGTTCGTTTCTGATGGAACTATATATACTTCTTGGCCGTTCCGTGTGGTTGCGCTTTGTTGATTGCGGGTTCGTTTGCGTGTGACGGGACCGGCTATGGCTGGAACTTTCTGATTTTGTTGAGTTGGATTTGTGTTTTCTTGCTGGTTTCTGTGGGGTGTTAGTTTTTTGGCGAGAACCGGTTTCCAAGCGGGTGGTAGTCTTTGGGTGTCATCACGAGAATTTAGGTTCCTTGATTGTTTCTCGATTTCTATTGCTTCCCTTATTATTCTTGATTTCAGGTGTCCTATGTTGGCCAGTACTTTGGTGTTTTCGAAAGCAATTTTGTGAGATGAAGTGTTTACATGTTGTGCCAGTGATGAAGTCTTCTCGTTCTTTCGTACGGGATTTTCGTGTTCTTCTTTTCTCACATTGACTCGTCTATTCGTTTGACCTATGTATGTTTGATCGCAGTCCTGGCAAGGAATTTCGTAGACACCTTGATTCTCCAGAGGTATCCTTGTTTTGGGGTTTCGTAGAATGGAGCTGATTTTTCTGTTTGTTGTGAATGTAGTTTCCACATTGTGTCTTCGTAGAATTCTCGAGATTCTGTCTGTTGTTCCTTTGACGTATGGCAGGTGGGCTTTGGATGTAGGTTTTTCTTTTTCATCCTGTGGCTTAACTCGGTTGGGCTTAAGTGTATCATTGATGGTTTGATTCTTGAAGCCATTTTGTCGCAGAGCTTTTCAGAGTTTCTTCATTTCTTGATCTACGTTTTCTGGGTCTGCGATTCGTTGGGAACGGGTGACCAGGGTTTTGACCACTGATCGAAGTTGTGCATCAATTCCACAACGACACGGTCTATGCCGGAAGAACTTAGACATATAACATATAAATTCGATGACAACTTGCAATAATTACAAAGGCCCGTTACTTTCAAATAATAGACCAAACCCTTTGTACGTGCTAATACCTTTTTAAATCAGAGTTTTAAAAATTGATTTACAACAAAACGTCGGAAAAATCCAAGGGAATCTTGTATTAGTACTTAATTTTGCACTAACTTTGCTGCTGAAAGTGCATAATTAAGCAACCGAGAAAAATGCTTACATTAACTTCCGAAATATACTTACTCTTAAAAGTAGTTTTTTCTGAATCTTTGATAAAGAACTACATGAACTTCCTGTTGATGTGGCTTAATATCGAAAATAGGAAGTTAGGAAAATCTTGATTTTGTAAAATCATATAGTTGACGGGTTTAGATAATCTCAATTTGCATTAATACACCACAACGATAATGTATTAAACGTACTTGTATATTATCCATATAGATCAAATATGGAAAATACTATATAGTTAAATCCGGTTACGAGACCTTTGAAAGAACAAACATTTACTGTTCATATTCGTTATGATTTATATCCGGACAATTTAGAAAGCATTTCATTGATCTGTTTCTTATTTTTAGCATAAATTTAACACATTCTTAGAAAATAGAAAAGATTCTGTTAGGGTAACCTCTTCTCAGTCTGATATTAAATCGATATGGACAGGAGTACCTCAGGGAAGCATCTTAGGACCCCTATTATTTATTATTTTTACTTGGGATATGCTGGAACTTACAACTACCTTAGCAATATTCGGCGATGATACAGCCAAAACCCAGACCTAAGAGAAGCCATTTTACATCTTGCGCAAGCAACTGATAAAATTTGTTGGTTTAGGAAGTGGACCATACAGATAACAAAATTCCAGTCGAAAAGGATCGCTTTAAGAGGGGTCGTAGATGCTGCTAACATAGAAATCAATGGCAACGTCATAACATACAACTTAAAAGACTCAGCTAATAACTAGGCGTCCATCTTGTCATAAGATTAAGTTAGAACTACCACATTAATCAAAGATAAATCCAATGCTATAATAGATTAAAACAGTTGTACCTATTAATAAACAGAAATTCGCGCCTAACTCCCAAATGCAAGGTATCTAAGCACTAAGCTGTACCTACATTTCTAGTTTTGTATGCATCGTCAGTTGGAGCAACACATCTGCAACCAATTTCAACAAATGCCCCGTAGTGTATCCGAAATGACCAACTTTACTATGAACTGGGTGTAACACTAATGCTTTGTTAGGTAAAGTGGCAAAAGCTGTATTAGAAATATAAGTGAGTGCCGTTCATTATAATCTGTGCCAAAAAACATACATACAAGATTAAAAAGACGGCTGTCACTGAACTTACTATCTTCTGAAGATGAAAATAATTAATACTTTGAAATATTGTATCAGTACCTCTTATTAAGGCGCTATTAGGTCTCATATTGTTATATTATAATTAGTAGCTATTATACGTATTATTTAGGCCATATATATATATATAAGAAACTTGCTTGTTGGTATGGTAATATATATATATATATATATATATATATATATATATATT
>JABXWE010018502.1:0-40465 GCA_014611495.1 Limonius californicus | reverse complement strand
AAGTAATGATGTTCCTTAAAATACGATTCAATTAATTAATAAGCAAACGACATATGATTATTCTGTTTATTACTATAATTGTCTATTAATCTATAATCAAATAATAATCAATAATTATTTTCCTCAAAATATAACTTTATGAACCCCTTTCAACATCAAATCGATTTTTGATTTGCGGAATAACAATTAGTTAATTGATAATAATCAATAATTGTGCACTTTTCTGATTTTGCCATAACATATCTACCACCAAATCTAAATTCGAACCGCGGAACTATTTAATGAAAACGAGGCCACTTCTTTGACATTTTCGAAAATGTTACCCTACATAAACGTCTTGCGGTGTCCACAGTCACTGTTAGTTTTTAAATGCCTTTTAATATGTTATGTTCTCACCTAATCAGATTTTTAAAATTGCCCCATTAATTTACGGATTAAAAGATTAAAGTCTGTTTGATTTAACTCAAGTCCACCGATCGTACGTCAACCTAATCCTCGAGTGTCTGGTCGCATGTAGCGTTTTACTCTCTTATTAAAAGCAACTAAATCATCATAATGATTGTCCTTATTGGCGCAAACAAGGAGATTTAAATTCAATCTCCGCGTGTTAAAAGTGTGCAAATAAAAGCAATAAAGCATGATTATGGAAGCAATCAGAAAGCAATGCGGTATCGCTTAGAGGAGGTGGATTCAGGCAATCTGCACCACAGCCCATTACCCTCATCAGCGCGCGAGGCTGAAAATTTAATGTCTTCCCTCTACACGCAATTGCACTAATGTGTTTGTGTATTTTCCTGATTTCATTTCAAAAATCGTCGTTTAACAGGGAGACGAGATTTTCTGAAAAATTAAACCGCATTAGCATTAATGCTCTCTTAGAACGAATTTTTAACTAAAACTCAGGGCACGCCTTTTACCATTTGCTTTTGCTTATTATTTTATCGCCCTTATTGATATTTCTCACCATTTGTGAAAACATCTTGAAAATGTTACGGATATTTATTAACTTTCGCGTAGCATGCGTAGATTTGGCATTCTTCATTAAAAAAGGAACAGTGTTAGAAGTAGTAATACAATCGTTGATTGACGCATCGTAGATAGTTACTAACCTTTACACCCTACTATTATTTGTCACGTGTCTCTCTTCAGTACTGAAGTAGAAGTACGGGAACCTACAGTTTAACACTAAATATAAACAGTAGAGATATGAGAGAAGCTTGAAGCGCATGCTTGCCAAGGCCGGATTGAGTAATTGTGTATGGCGGGTTGGAGCATTCTACCAACTGAGCTACCCCCAAATATTTTATACTAAAACAAATTATAGCTATGGTCATCTTCATAATCAGATTTGTTTTTATTGCAACTGCAAGGTAAGAACACATATTCTCCAGGATAACATTTACTATTTATTATCTACCATCAAAAGGCTACAAAACCTAAGCCCTTTTGATAAAATATAAAACCTTGACTGATTAATACCTTGAGTCGTTGTTTAACAGACATTCTTCTTCTTTGACTGACTTTTAAGAGGCGTAGCGTCTCTCCTTCCTGTGTTTCGCGTTTTAAAGTATCACAAACATAGAGCACCTACAACTTTACGTGGGCTCCGTAGAATTTAGTTGTAGAACACTTCGCTACTTTGCTATTGCCTTGCGAGGAAGAAAGGCCCTTAAAATGTATTATTCGGTACTAAGAATTAAACCAGACCTTCAGCATAGAAAACTACCGCGCTGTCCTCTAGCCCACGACCACTTTTAATAGATATTACTATTCCAATATTGACAAACCGAAACTTCTCCTTTTTTTCATCTAAGTGCTATAAAATGTCTTCTTTCTATTAGGCTAAATGTACATGTACATTACTCTCAATGAAATTTTCTAAGACTTCGCAGTTTGTAAGAACAATATTTTCTTAAAATTCATTGATCTGGCAGTTTACCTTTGTAACATCCAATTATCGTTTTTAAATGAAAATTTAATCAAACTCTTTTAACTCCAATTATTTCCCCGAAGATATCAAAGCTGATGTCCGGCATTATATAAAAACATATTTTTTCTACTGCCGCAATGGAAAACCAGTTGCAAGTACGAGTCTAACAGGTCGGAAAATGCCAAAAAACCGACCTCGTCGGGAAAGTGATTAAATTCAGCCAATAAGCAAGCCTTATTTTACTTTCCGCGTCTAGACACTAAATGTTTTCCGCGATCTGATTCGCTGTTTCATAAATTGCCAAAAACATTTAAGCAATCTCCATGGTTACATGTTCTCCGCGCTGTTTATTGACAAACGTCAAATTTCTTCCTAAAGAAATATTATGTTCCCTGTCAACAACCATTGCAAGGCAAATAAGGAGGTATGTAGCGGCAGTAAAATGTTGTACACACTAGGGGAGTAAAGTGATTTGCAGTCTCGGCGTGGTTGTGGTCTCGGCTTCGCCTCGACCACAATTGCCACACCTCGCCTGCATACTATCACTTTCCTCCCTAAGGATGTAAATAACTATTGTAAACTTTTCCAGACTACAAACAAATTTTTGACCTTTTTTTCATGAAACATCTAAGTAAAAATTTCCATAATTCTACAAGCCCTTTTTACAATATGTTATTCTTATTCAAGTTAATACAAATACGATTTTCATTATTTGGCGCTATTATAATGAAGTCAATTATAATTTGACTGAATTACCCATTCTTGAACAAACAGGCGTTAAGGTCGACATTTTGATGCAAGATACTTTGAATAAAAAAGTTTGCATAAATGCGCCATCCTACTGAAAATTTGATCTTGTATCACTTCAGCTGTCGGTTCTAGTATTAGCTACCACTGATACTGTAATATAAATTTCCTTTTCCCATTTAGAATCCAGACGGCAACGCTGTTCTTCTGTAGTACTTAAAAGAGTAGTGAGTTTTAGTGTTGGTAAATTTTTAACTCTATGTGAATTACCTACTATCTACACAAGTGCACAGAAGGAGATTTGCAGTGCTGCACATGACAAAGCTTTTGCCTAGATAAAGCACAATCTATCGGTCTATTCGAGCAATGGTATGTATGATATTTGTTTTGGTAACAAGGGCGTAGCGAGGGGGGGTGGCATCACTCCAAAGTGGAAAAAATTTAAACAAAACAAAAAACACAAGCAACAAATTTCCGAAAAATTGATGAATATGTTGCTTGAGGTATGTCAACATTTTGAAAGAAATTAATTACGAAATAGAGACCCTCGCGTCATCTGTTATAGCCATAAGAACTACAACTTGTACGTGTATTATACACGTACAGGTTGTAGTTCTTGTGGCTTCTCACAGATGGATGTATAATTAGCTCCTGGGAACAAGGAGCTTTCTAGAATAACCTCGTCTCATTTCACAACGCATCAACAACAAGAATATTCCAAAAGCTATCTACCTCGTACATACCTATATATAACAACGCGCGCATTTCGGTTGGAGTCAGTGCAGTTAAGTTACATTCACACAAGAGTTTGTTGTTTCGTGCCATCTACTTTATTACAAATTATACAAAGATTGATATTAGAAACTTTTTGGTAAGAATGGTAAGTATTGACGTTTATTTGGGTATCTATGTTTCCATGTGTTATGCCGCGTCCACACCAACGTTTAGTAAAAGTTATATATTATTTTTGTAGTGAATTTAAAACGAAAGAAAAGTACCAGCACCAGCAGCAGCGATGAGAACAAGGAAGTACAGCCACCCTCTGCTTCAGATACTGCGACAGCGAGGCCTTCTAGGGTTCAAACTACGGTGTCAGACAGTGAAAGTAAATCTGGCGACCACTGTGACGGTTGATAAGAAAAAACATCTTCTGGAAAATGGCTGGTGACCTTCGAAGAACTACGATTTTGCAACAGGTGCCAAACACCTCAAGAGGCAATTCAATCACCAGTGCTGGATTCATATTCACCATGGTTAGCTTACTGAAGGCGACTCGAAGATGCTTTCTGTAAATATTGTGTTTTTTCCACCATCAGCCAGCATGATGAGAGGTGATTGGGGTTCTTTCATCATCAGACCTTTCACTAAGTACAAGGATATGCAAGATTATTGCAAAGGACATGGGCATAAGGCTGCAATGAAATCTGCAAAATCGTTTATAGAGGCCGTTCTAGTAGGCATGCTACTTCACCAGGCTTCGTAAAAATTAATGGAAGAAAACTCAAAAAAGTACTATCATCAGTTGTTTTATGCATAATTTTTTCCGGCACACATGATTTACCTCTCAGAGGTAAAAATCTGGATGAAGGCGTACTTACAGACTTATGCCGTTAACGCCTTGAAGTAGGGGATTCACAATTAAACTATTTAGAGCATGGACCCAAAAACGCGTCATGCCGATCACCGATCACCATCTCACAAAATGAAATAGTTGATCTATGTGGCACTACAATCAGGGAACAAATCGTCACAAGGATTAAGGAAGATTACGCTTACTGTATTCGGGCTGACGAAACTACGGCTATTTCGGGCAACGAACAGCTGTCTATTGAATTACGTTTCTTTAATGAACAGGCCAACACAATCAAAGAAGGCTTTGTAGAGCTTGAGAGGCTTGATGCCAAAAGTATTGCCAAAGCCATTGAAGATTTTGTGACGAATTTCAACCTAGACCCTGATAAGTGTGTGGGGTTAGACTTCGACGGATGTTCCACCATGTCTGGAAAAAGGTGGGTGCAGACGATCTTGAGGCAAAAGTACAATTAAGCCTTGTATTGCCATTGCTCCTCGCACAAGCTAAACCTTGTCGTGAACTACTTAAACGTTATCCCAGAAATTCGAAACTGCGTTGGAACTATCAAGGAGATAATCATATTCCTTTGCGAGTCGGTTTTACGACGCAAGCTTATTGCGAACATTCCTAAATTGTGTGAGACTAGATGGTCAGAGAAGTACAAGAGCATCCGTGTTTTTAAGAATCACTTCGTAGATATTGTTGAAACATTAGAAACATTAGCTGAAGAGGGTAATGCAGCAACAACAAAAATGCATGTCAAATGCATGCAGCGGCGTGCAGATCTTCATTTGTTGTGTCAGTAGCACTAATAACGAAGTACTCTTCTATACTGGAACCTGTAGCAAATACACTTCAATTGAAGGCACGTGACATAGGTAGTTAAAGCTAACCAGCACATTCAAACTATTCTTGTCAAGCTAAGAGAGCATACGACTCTTAGGAGGTGGAAGAAAAGCCGTAAGACCCCAGAAGAAATAACTTCTTGCGGTTGAAAAGAAGGCTGGCTTGGGCCAAAAGGTATGCCCATTGGACTGAAGAATACTGGAGGAAAGTTTGGTATCTGATAAAACACACTTTTTGGTGGAAGGCAACCGATAAAAGTTCGTACGAAAAACTGTGGGCGAAACATTAACTATAGCTTATATGGTCCAGACGCTGAAATATCCTGTAAAAAAGATGATCTGAGGCTACTTCTTGTATATGGCAACTGGAAAACTTTTACCAATTGAAGGTATGATGAATAGTGAGAATTACAAACTAATGTTGAAAATATGTTTAGTCACCCAAACTGGATAAAATTCAAGTAGTCGGTGGACGAAGAAATTCAAAATGGTCGAAGCTGTGATCCAGGTGTGATCCCAGTATGAGAAAATCAGGGAAAACTGCAAAAATTTAATTGACTACATGCCAAGACGAGTTCAGGCTGGCATTAAAGTTAAGGGAGGACATATTTCCTATTAAATAACACTAAAAGAACGTTGTAATTCAATATTCTTTCAAATAAACGATAATTATCTGTGTTCACATTAATCTACACAATACTGTAGTTCGTAAATGCTCCTCAAATTTATGATCTGTATATACACTTATCCCACAACATCCTCCTACAATTTGCTCTTGTTTCGATCACTGTTTATTAAATAGTAATAGTTGTGGTAGTAGAAAAGCAAACACGGCCTGAAAAACTTAAAATTCATCTTGATATGAACATTAAGATACGCCACGTAAATTACAATAAAACATCTACTCAAAAATCAATAATTAGTCAAACATATTTATACCTATTAGCATTTATAATTACATAAAAAATATGCAACATGCTGAAGGAGTATTCTTGATTTAAGGGTTTGGGCGTTTGGAAAGCAAAATGAGAAGAAAACGCATTGGTTACAAATATTTAGAAAAATTACACAATTAAGAAATGTTAATGGAGACCCTGCAACTTTACATCTTAATAATTTTAATGTTTTTGATATAAGTTTACATAGATAACTCGCATAACTAATAACTGTTCAGCCACTTCCTAAAGTTTTGAAGACTAACTTTGGATGATTCAATAGAACGACTTTGTTAATTACTTGTTTAGAATTTTGTACGACTGTGTGTAAAAAAATTGTTGGGTTTTGATTAATCAATTCTTTGTGTAGAATAAACTTCTTATCGCCCTATAGAACAACTTCATATCTCTCTGTTTGGAAATTATCATAACCTTCTTCTTCGAGTGCTTTATTTTTTTGCGAGATGTAGCAACCTTCTCTTATATACTTGTGTTTAAAGGGCTACAGAAGTATCTTAATGTGGGCTCCCAACTACGGGAAGTGTAAACACTTCTACTCCAGAGAAGAGTTACTAGGCAGAATACCTTCCCAGATTGCCATTGAGGAAGCACGGCCATTAAAAATTGAACCACAAACCGTCAGCGTAAAAGTCTAACGTGCTGATCTACATCCTACGACCTCTTCGTCATAACTTTAAAACTAATATATCAAAAATGATCGGGATCTTAATATAAGATTACAAAGTTTACACAACAAACTCTTATTGTTGTATATCGAAATTTGCAATATAAACTGTTTCTCACCACATCGACCAACTTTTTATATTTGGGTTTTGCAACTGTCATACAACATCTTGTATATAAAAAATTATTGGATTTTTAACATAAGTTTAATAATTATCAAGTGATCCATCAATTCCTGAAGTTTACGAAATAAACTTCGGATCACCCTTTAGAATGAGGTTTTTATCTCACTATCTTGAAATTATCATAACTATAACATAAATGATTACATTTTCATAATATTTACAAAGTTTACACAGCAAACTCGTATGTTTACCGAAATTTATAATATAAACTGCTGATCACCGTATCGAAAGGCTTGCTTATGTTTATGTTTTGAGTGTATAAAAGTCTTGTAACTTTAACACCCTGTATATGGAATATGATTACTTTTTCAATATAAGTTTATACACCAAACGCCAGTTATTATCAAATGATCAATCAATTTTCGAAGTTTGCATACATAAACCTCGGATTATCATAAATAGTAGTGTCAAAAGTCTTGTAATTTTAACACCCTGTATGTCGAAAATAATTGAATCTCTAGTACAAGATTATACAGAAAATGTCTATCTACTATTATTAAGCGATCAATCAGTTACCGAAGTTTGCAAGATAAATTTTGTATCACCCTATAGAACGAGAGTCTTAATTGTCTGTTCTGATACTGTCATAATTTTAACACTTCGTATATTAAAAATGATTGTAAGTTTACACAGCAAACTCGTATCAAGTAATCAATCAATTACCGCAATTTTCAGAACAAACTGCTGATCATCATACCGAACGGTCTCTTACCTTTCGGTTTGGCAACTATCATATAATTTTAACACCCTGCATATCGAAAATAATTGAATCTGTAGTACAAGCTTGCAAGCAATGCTTATTATTATCAAGTGATCAATCAATTACCGAAGTTTGCAAGATAAATTTCGTATCACCCTGTTGAACAAGTGTCCTAATTGTCTGTTTCGAAATTGCCATAATTTTAACACTTCGTATATTAAAAATGATTATAAGTTTACACAGCAAATTCGTATCAAATAATCAAGCAATTACCGAAATTTTCACAACAAACAGCTGATCATAACCAAACGGTTTCTTACCTTTCGATTTGGCAACTATTATATAACTTTAATACCCAATATATCGAAAATAATTGAATCTGTAGTACAAGTTTATACAGAAAATGCCTATTATTATCAAGTCATTAATCAGTTACCGAAATTTGCAAGATAAATTTTGTAACACGCTATAGAACGAGTGTCCTAAGTGTCTGTTTTGAAATTGTCATGATTTTAACACTTCGTATGTTGAAAATGATTGGAAGTTTACACAAAAAACTCGAATCAAATAATCAAGCAATTACCGAAATTTTCACAACGAACTACTGATCATCACAACGAACGGTTTCTCACCTTTCGGTTTGGCAACTGTCATATAACTTTCTCTCTTCGAGTGCGAAGACGTAGCGAACTTCGCTTTAACTTTAACATCCCGTATATCGAAAATAATTGAATCTATAGTACAAGCTTATGCAGAAAATGGCTATCATTATCAAGTGGTCAATCAATTACCGAAGTTTGCTAGATAAATTTCGTATCACCCTATAGAACAAGGGTCTTAATTGTATATTTTGAGATTGTCTTAATTTTAACACTTCGTATATTAAACATGATTTTAGGTTTGCACAGCAAACTCGTATCAAATAATCAAGCAATTACCGATATTTTCAAACAAACTGCTGATCACCTTACTGAACGATTTCTTATCATTGTGACAAGTCGGCAAAGCGCAAAAACATCAAACAATATAAATACCTTCATATACTTATCTATCTGTTTTGAAATTGCCATATATTGGACTTCTGTCTTAAGACCTACTTCACTTCGGACTAGAGCCAAATTCTTCAGAAAAACTTAAACATGGTTGCCTATGTTACATAAAGCTCCTCTGTCTTTCGTTAGGTCTGTATGACACAGCATAGAATTTTGTACAAAATTTTGTTCAGTTTTGTTCAAAATTAAGTACAAAATTTTGAACATAATTTTGTAAAAAATTGCACAAAATACGTATTACACGTAACAGAAATTTGTACCAAATTTTGTACTAAATTGTGTTTGTGAGCATGCGCAAATAGGTGCAAATTACGTTGACATCTGTGAGAAAACTGTCAAAATAATCATGTTACTGTAGATAAGGTAGAAATCTTTCAAGGTTTAATAATTATTGTTTACTTATGTTTATATAACCTCAAATGTAGTTTATCATTTCGTTGCTTGTATTATTTTTGCGTTTTTGGGAAGGTTTTTTTTTGTTTATAAGTTATATTAAGTTTGTGTAGAATGGCTAGCATTGAGAGATTTTAGGTAGTACACGTGCTAAAACATTTACGTCTTTGGCCTCTGTGATCGTTGATAAACACTAGAAAGTGCTCGTTTGCGCTTCAATTTGACATTGTTTCTGAACAAAATTTTGTAGACTTTAGAGCACGAATTACACAACTTTGTACAAAATTATGAAGAAAATTTTGCTGTTTGACACGGTACAGAATTTTGTAAATACACTTTGAACCAAATTTTGTACAAAATTCTGTGCCGCTTCATACAGTCTTAGTCTAAAATTTGCAAAATCATGAAGTTTTTTATGAGTCTGTAATTATACATTTGTCCAACAAAAGCCATGTTCTTGTTGTATGTGGCATTGGTATTTACTCTAGGAATTGGTAAGAACAGAATCCATAGGTTGGTATGGAAACTTTTACCATAAGTTATAATTAGTTGAAGTTAACAAATTAATCTCAAACGGAAACGCATTTGTTTACGCCACAGTTCGCCGGCTTTATTAACAAATTTGACGCCTCTCTTAGGAAATTTAAGCAAATTCTGATTTATACTTTCGTCCTTGATTATATACGCCCGTTTTGGCCAAAAATTTTGTTTTTAATCAACGGCCACGGAGCAAATTAAGCAAGCCGCAATAAATTCCGACCGCACACCATAAAAATGCCGCCCAATTCTTTATATTTCTGGGTCATTAAAAACAGTGTCTGCGCTAATGACAGTTTATAAAATGTCCTCTAACACCTTTAACTCGAGTAAAACAGCACCTAAACGGTCCCATAACTCCGCGGTCGCGGGGCATTTCTGCCCACTCTTGTTCGTGTTGAGATCGCCCGCCGGTTGCTGCTGCTGCTGCTGCTCTCCGACCCGGATCGTTCTGTCAAATTTATGTTTTATAATCCATATTTATTGCTCCACCCCACGGTGGTTCGGTTTTTGTCGCAGACGACCTTGTAATTTTATTTCGCCTAAATTTAGGTTTTGAAGAATTTTGTTTATAGTCGTCTGTTTTAGTTTATGAGCAATAAGTCATAAGCTTAAACTGTGAAATTTTAAGAACCTGCCAATGACATTTTAGTGTTTAGGTAGTAAAAAAATAAAACTAATCCCTAGACCTAACGGTACGTCATTTGAGGTAATAATAGCTTGTTCTTCAGGTTTGGGATAATGGTTTGGATAACCATTAGTGAAACTTCAGATATTTACATTTTGATGCAATTGCACTTAACCAAAAAGGGTACTTTTAAGCTTACTCGATCGGTAAGCAAACTAAGCGGTTTTACGTGTTTCAAGATCGTTTAAATTTTGGAGTTTTAGAAATACATAATTAGTTGGAATTCGTAGCATAGGAACATTACATTAATTTCATAATTAACCGTACTGCTCTAGTATTAGTCGTGATATTTCTAATTGTAAAATCAACATAATGAGTAAAACTGTCAAAATGATTAAAATAACAGTATTGTATAATCGATATCATAAAGGTTGGCTGTAGAAAACTCCCTGCATTGCTTAACTCGCGCTGTCCAACTTATTACTTGGCAATTAACATATAACAAAATTCAATGCGGTTGTTACAATCAGCTAAAGTCGTTTTCACCGAAGTGAAAATTGCCCTACAATTTTTATAAGCAAGTGTTATTTCCGGACACTTGGTGTTTACGCGAGAACAGAACAAAAACTCCCGATCAAAAAACGCTGGACATAAAAACCCCTCATAAAAATCGCCGGACAAAAACCTCTCGGATAAAAAAACCCCCGGACAAAAAACCCCCGGGTAAAAATTCTCGGACAAAAATTCCGGGGAGTTTTTATCCGGGGGGGATTTTATCCAGGGGTTTTTATCCAGATTTTTACCCGTAATTTTTTTGTCCGGAGATTTTTGTCCGGGATTTTCTTGTCCGGCAGGTTTCTTGTCCAGAGGTTTTGTATCCGGAAGTTTTTTTTCCTGGGGTTTTTGTCCGGGGGCTTTTGTCGGGGGGTTTCTTGTCTGGAGGTTTTTTTGTCCGGGGGTTCTTTATCCGGGGATTTTTCGTCCTATATTCATTTACGCAGTATGGTTTCCTAAAATGGCTTTTCTTGAAGCTGGCTTCTGCTACGCTGAAATGCTGTAAATTTATGTAGATGACTCGGCATAACACGTATAGCTGGAAGCAGCAGCAATAATTTATAATGTCATGGTAGCTGAACATGTAAGGCAACACATGGACAGCAAACCAACATAACCTTAAGGAACATTTTAGCAGGAGAGGGAGTTATCTAGTAAAGGAAGATGTTAAGTTGTACGGCTCCAATTTTTTGAATGTTTCTCCAAACCAGTTACATGACAATAAATTACACCATTACCATAGCGCCTGTAATTAGGCAAATCTTGAATTATATACAGGAGGCTTCAATCAATCGTATAATAAGTGAAGATTTATGACTCGCAAATCCCATGATCTCACCCCCCATTGCACGTATGTTGTTTTCCAGAGAAATACTGAAGAGGTTACTGCAAAATGTTTTTATTAATATCGAAAAAGTGTAATATAGTGTTTGTAAGCTAATGAAGGTCATTTCACAACCGCAGTGAACTACCTGTTAGAAGAATTCCATAAAACACCATAAACTATAAAGGATGGATGATCTACTGTGAACAAACAATTTTATTGATTTGTTTTTCTTTAAATAAATGTTTGCAGATTGTTATTAATTCTACTTCAAACTAAACTACTTTAAAACGAAAGTAAAGACACAAACCATATGAAAATACTTTGATATTTTTTGTTTTAGTTTTTATATTTTGTTATTGTTTCTTATTTATTTCCTTTATGTATAAAATTGGAACCCTTATAGGCCTGTTTATTTTATGATTCTGTTTGGTTAACATATTTAACATACCTTTTTCGAATTGTTTCTTACGGTTGTTGAACGGTTTTCTCTTACAAATTTCCAGTTATTGTAATGCGGATCCATTCTTCTTTAATAAATTGTATTAATGTTAGTGGCTGATTACATGTATGTTTACTCTCTACGCACAAACTCATGGATATGCTCATATACTACTGATAGATATTCGGTTCGTAACTAGTCGTCTGCTGTGGCTCTCTGATCGGTCTTGTTTTCGCAGGTCAGTAGAAAATTATCACATTTTCTTGTAATTATATTAATCAGGTCGTAACTTGCATTAGACACCCTGTTAAATTTAGATATAGATACAGAGAAGAACCCAATGGAGTGGTTACGTTTTCTTCTCTATGGTCTATCTTTATCGAAAATTTTGTTGACCGTACTGTATATGAATACCTCTTAAATTTAGCATTAATTTACTTTAGGTTTAGGTCAATTTGGTTGATTTTAGGTTTTTTATATCGCACAAGCTTCTTCGGATATCTAAAACTGCAATAATTCTGATATGTTGTTGATTAAGTTGGAATATAAGAACACAGTTATGGTAATTTTAGATACTGGAAGAAGACCTGCCCAGACTGAAACGTTGATAGAGGTTTCAATCACTAAAATCCAGTTAACAGTAATACGAATTTACCCAAATCAAATAAATAGTATCTAGAATCAAAGAAAGCTAAAGAACTAATTATAATATTAGTTTCATCAATGTTAAACAAGAATCAATGACAAACAACATTGTGTTTTATTTAAAATTATGTTACAGTAAATCCTCAAAATCAAAACTAAATTGCTAATGTTAAATATTAGAAGATGCTACAATATACAGAGTGCTATTCAACTTGTTTTATTTTTTGTATATGTATTGATAGCTATGTACCCGTTTAAAATATTGGCGCACTCACTTTATAGCATATAAATATTTTTCTTAGCATTGAGAAACTCATTTTCAATATCAATTAAAAATATACTCTTAATTTTCATAGTCGTGGGTATTAATTATTCGTTTGGAAATCTGTTAATTAGTAGTATTTCAGGAAACAATGTTCAATTTTTAATGTCACATAAACTACTTATTAACTATATGTTTTAAATGATTGGAAGAACCAACATTTGCAAACGTTTAATTTCTTCCAAATTTTAAATGTGAATTACTACATTCGTTTTAATTTACAAAATTAGTCACAAAAATATACTGGATCTATTGATTTTTCAAGAATATACTAGAATGCCTTTTTATAGAAATACAGGTGGTTTTACACGTAAAACGCATTTGTATATTGATAACCACCGAGTATTACACTAAATTTTTTTAAAATTCTTGTAAATACATATAAACTGTCTTGTATTATATCAACAAATAAACAAGCAAATAATTTAACAGTTTTAAATTAAGCTAGTTTCATGAATTTTCAATTTTTTTTTAAGGATCGTGGTGTTGCCAAAGGCAACTTCAAGATTCCACTCCCTCCCAGCTTATCCCGGCTCAGCACATTTCGTGCTATTCACAGGTCTAACATGCCCCACCCTTGAAAAACCCCATGCCCCAGACACAACAAACACCCTGGGAAAGTGCAGTGCTCAGGATTCGAACCTGAGCGACTTTGGTAGAATAACTCCGAAGCCAAGTGCTGAGGCCATTACTCTACCGCGGTCCCCGAATTTTCAAATTGTGAAATAATATGCAATTTTAAGAAATTACACAATCTGCGAATAGCAACCACCCTGAATATGTATGTATGGCGTGTGGAGTTTCGATTGAATAATTAATATTTACCGAATTGCCTTTAACAGTGAAAGGAAGGCATAGGAACGAATTTAATTGAAAGCCATGAGACTTAACTATCCATTATTTATAATTTCATTTGTATCATCTGTCGATGAGGAATTTAAAATCATAGAGTGCCTTTAATTAGAAAAACACAAGTTGAACTTGTCTCTCATAGGCACAACACCTTGTATAACTGTAAAATAATTTAAAAACTGTGCAGAGCAATAACTTATCTTATTCTTATTTTTCTTTTTTCTTTTTTTTTAAATTTTAAAGCCACTGTCAAACAAACAGATACATGTCGTCAGGACACCCCGAATAAAAATTTTATTTTTAACTTAAAAATAGTTTTTCTATAACAATTTTTTTTAGGTATCACAATTTGCAATTCTATTCTACCATTCTCTAGTTAAATAGCTATTCTTTCTTTTTTAAAACATAACTGTGATTCAGTACTTCCCCTCGGCTTTAAAATGTCAATTTCAAAAATTCAGAAGTCAAGCTTTCTGAAAAGAAGGATTACCACAGTTTTCTTAAGCAGTATTGTCAGTTCAACTTGTTTAAGCTTGGATAAATTTAGTTTTTGTCTAATTTATGATACTTTTGAACTAAAAGGCCTTCAACTTCTGAAGTCTCAGACTTACAGCACAGTAATGCTAAATTTTCCATTATTGGAATTCCATTTCATCAGCTACAATGGACCTTTAGGCAGATGTCAATTGAAACCAAAATTCTAATCAAGGTTGTTTACTTACGACGTGGGTCAATCAACCTTTCGCTCTATCAATCAGAATAAATTGGATAACTTAAATGCAAGGAAAGCTACGCAAGCTGTGGGATAGATCACTGAAATCTGAAGAATTTATTAAATATTTGTGAGCTTAAATTTGTAAATTACATGTATTAAAAAATAGGAAAAAAGTATTGAAAAGTTTGAACGATTTTGAAAATAACTTCGTTGCTTGGTATGTATTTATTGCATATAATATATAACTTTCTAAATTTTTCACATGGGTTGTTCAAAGTTATTTTTCTTCTCTTCTTCTTCGACTGCCTTATCTCTAACGAAACGTAGCGATCTTTTCTCCTATGCCTGTGTTGCGAGTTTAAAGTGTCACAGCCATAGAGGACCTACAGCTTAAGATGGGCTGCGAACCACGAGAAGTGTAAACATTTCTACTCCAGAGGAGATTTACTAGGCAGAATATGTCGCTGGTTTGCAATTTCCTTGGGCTTCTTGAGCCACAGTTTTTGCAGGACATCGCAGGGGGGCGGGGGGTAGTTTCTGACATATCAGCAATGATCTCTTCTTTGGCGCTTAGCAGCGGCTAAATTTCGTTGTTCTATTATTAAATGGTTTCTCTGCATTGTTGTTTATGATTAAGAACACAAATGTAACACACGATTAAAAAAACTGAAGAAAAAAGATCTTAAGAAGACAGGAAAGATTATTCCATCAAACGCACAAACTCGACTTGACACTAATATGGTTAAACAATTGCAACTGGATTCGATTGTTTTTTGTTTTCTAACATCAAACATTGCCGCTTGCTCTAATTATCAATAATATACGACCATTAGCCGCCAAATACAAACATATATGCTTTATATTACAATATCCCTATTCCTTTCTGAGTAGTTTACATAATATCTCAACCCGTGGGCTACGATACACGCTGTGTTCGGTAGCTTTGTTTAAAATTATAACTAAGTTGTGTTGAGATTTTAGAAATGCATTTAACAAAAGAATAGAAGAATTTATTTGTCGAGATTGGTTTGTAATAGAACAACTTCTATATGTTTTAATATCTATTTTTAAAAAGTATATACTCTACCGCGTAGGATAATTACATCTATATTAGTACAATTTAAAAGGGATCATGTTGCATTCCTTGTAAAGTTTTGCTTTTGTGGAACTTGTTGATTCTATACCTATTTCAACGAATGTTATATCCATGAAGATATATTCAATTTTCCTTAATAGGTTGGGAAAATAATATTTGTACAAATTTCCAGTTTTGAGGTTGTGGAAAGTGTATTTTAGAATATGAAATATTAGCTTGTTTTTATACAGTTTTTACCTATACCACACGAAACACTTTATACAAATTTATTCAAATTCTGATGGAATCAATTGTAAATTGTGTTTTATACCACGATAATACAATTTCAAATAATTTAATTTGATTAAATATGTAATATAATAATCATTGTTTTTCTTCTTAAATTTCATCTTCTGGTTAACCCCACAAAAGAAAGTTAAAAACGTTCTGTAAGGCGAATGTGGGGGCCATTTTCCTACGAACCTTTTATTAAATATATCCGATAATAATGTGCAAGTTCCTTGACAGTTATGAACGTTCTGTTTAGTGACGAGGCATCTTTTACGAAAGAAGGAATATTCAACAGTAGAAACATCCACATTTGTGACGATAAAAATCCCCATGCTGTGGTTCAAAAAGGATACCAGCAAAGATTTTCAGTGAACATTTGGGTCGAGATTGTTGGCGATAGACTCATTGAACCATATCTGTTTCCCCAAAGGTTAACAGGGGCAATTTATTTAAATTTCTTGTACCATGTCCTGCCTGAGAGCTTTATTTATCCTGTATTAATTTCCGTAGTTATGGAAACAAATAGTAGGTAGTAAATTGAGTTGCCTACATTTAGGCGCTTCTTAAAGAATCTCTGAGAAGCTCTATCCCTGAAAGGAAACGCTTTTAACCATACATTTATTAACAAAAAATGTTTGTTTTCATGTATACTATAAGCCCTAGGAGTTTGCCCTGCAATTCATTAATACCCTGTATAAGAAATAATTCAGATTCTATAATTTCTTCAAATCAAAATGTATTCAATACTATGTACCATTCTTTCTCATGTATTTCTAACTTTTGCCCTGAATTGTAGGTTTTTAAGGTTTTCTTAAGCGTTAATGTGCAAGTTTAAGAAATAATAACCACGCCAAAATTGTTATTTATATTTTATATGCAGGGTTTCCAGGGAATTGAAGTAAATATGTTTTCCTTGATTCTGTGCAATGAGGATATAAATCCTAAAAATATAAAACAGCAACATTATTTTTAGTAATCACTACTGCCATTTAATCAGAAAGTTATTTTTTACTTTAAAATGAAGAACTTCCCAAAACTACTAATAATTAAAGATTATAATACCAGAATAATAATATCCTTCATTTCCTCCTTTTTCTGCAATGATGTTCCCGATTTAATTTTGAATTAACAGATATTTGTTTTATACTTTCCTTGTTATTAAATTAATTATGATTAAAAAATAGGGTTGAAATTTTATTATTGTTTAAATATTCTTCGAACATTTGTTAAATTTGACAAGTAATAACCATAATTATTTCATTTTCAGGTTAACAACGCTAATAATCGGTAAGTAATATGTAACATTATTTTCAACCGATTTTTATTTACTCTTATTTACTGGTATTGTATTGTATTTACTTATTAAATAATATGAATTTCAACAAACTAAGGCAAGAAACTATTAATAGACATTAATAATAGTTAACAGTAAAAATACATTTTATATTCTTAACTAAAATATCCTGGAGATCTTAATACTGACCATGCATTTCACACATTGTTCATTCTCTTGGATTCCCGGTATATGTGAGGTAGGTACCAATTGTACATTTTTATATATTTAGGATCATTGAAACTTTAAATACAAAAGTGGTTTTTTTTATTACTGTCCATAACCTACAATTGTTGCTGACTGTACAGGGTGTTTTATTTTAGTGGGACAATGGCAAACTTCTATATTTTAAATAGAACATCCTATATATTTTTACATAATTCTCTCTCTCGGTTGTTACCACCCATCAAGAGTCTTCACCGACTCAACAATCTTCCTCTATTCTGTTTCGTTTTTGGCAATTCTTCTCCAATTTTGTACGTTTAATTTTTGGACGTCTCGAAACACATTATCTGTTCATCTTGTGCATCTTGGCCTCCCTTTTGGTCAAGTCATTGTTGGTACACAGTTCAATACTGTCTGGGTTGTGTTGTTGGGTGTCATTCTTATTAGAGGTCCTATCCATTGTATTTGCATGCGTTTAATGACGTTGACTACATCTGGTTCATTGTAGAGTCTTCTTCTTTCTTTGTTGTATCTCCTTCGCCACTGTCCTCCGTCTTTAATTGGTCCAAAAATCATTCGTAGAATTTTCCCTTCAAATACTCCAGGATTCACAGCCGTATGTTAATATGGGTCTTAGTACTGTCTTGTATAATCTAATTTCTATTTTTGTTGATGTTAGTTTTTACTTGAAGATATCTTTCCTGGCAAAATAGGCTCTATTAGCTGTGAAAGTTCTGGCTTTAATTTCTTCAGTTATGCCATTCATTTCAATGATTACTGAACCTAGATATTTGAAATTTTTAGCCCTATGTATTCCTATGTTCCTAGTTGCCTGTTCTTCTTGTTCCTTCTGTCTTGACATTCTTAGGTATTTTGTTTTTCCTTGATTTATTGCAAGTCCTATCTCCTCTGAGTTTTCTTTTAGCACCCTATACGCCTCAATTACGTCTCTTTCGTTAGTGCACATTATAGCTATGTCATCCGCATACCCGAGTATTTGGTTTTGATTTATGAAGAGGTAGGTAGTTATCACTGTGTATAGGGTTTTTCTGTATGACTGTGTCTAGCACCATGTTAAATAGTATAGGCGACAGAGCATCCCCTTGTCTTCATCCCACGTTACTATTAACGGGTTGTGTTGCCTGTTCATCTACTCTTATCTTACATTGGACCTAATTGATAGTCAGTAAGGTAAGTTTTTTTAGTTTCGGTGGAATTTCAAACTTTTCTACTGCTCTACTGCTTTATGTCCGACGCTGTCGTACGCTTGTTTTTAGTCTGCGAAGATGATATGGATGTCTAATCCATATTCCCTCGCCTTTTCAGGTATTTGCGACATGCTAAAGATCTGGTCTGACGTGGACGTGCCTTTCGTGAACCCGGCTTGATAATTCCCTATTTTGGTCTCCACGTACAGTTTTACTTTTGGCATCGTTTCATTCCTTGATATTATTTGGATTAGCTGGTGTATCTTGTCCCGTAGCTTCTGTCGCCCTGATTTAGCACTGTTGGGATTTTATCTTCGCCTCTGTTCACCTTCATTTTGTGGATGGTATTCCTGATTTCGCCATATGTTTCTGTGCTTTTGGTATTTCTTCATTTCTATTCCTTCTTGTTCATTTTCTACTTCCTCCATCTCAGTATTCAGTAGATTTTTTAAATATTCTCTACATCTATCAGCTACATCTTTTTTGTTTACTAATATTTCCCCGTTTTATTTTTACACATGTTTGTTCTGGGCTGGTACCCTTCTTTGAAATATCTTATCTCATTATGTGCTTTCCTTATTTCATTTTCTTCTATCTTTTCTTCTATTCCTGTTAGTTTTTGTTCTAGTAGTTCTGGATTTTCCTTTTAAGCAATGTTCTGGCTTGTTTTCCAGCCTTTTCGAAGTTTATTTTAGCTTGTCTCGTATTTTGTTGAAGCATCTGGGGTTTTTATCTCTATGGCCTGCATGGACTCGTTATCAAACCACTGATTTCTTTGTAGTTTTTTGGTACCGATAATTTCTTCAGCCGTTTTTCTTTAAACTGCTGTCATGTCCTCCCATTCTCTGTTAATGTCCTCTGTTTGTGTTTCCGTTCTATTTTCTAGTTGCTCTATTCCCCTGGCTACTGTTTTTTGGTATCTTTCCTCCGGTTCGGGGTCCTTCAGCTAGTCTACATTGTATCTTTCCGTATTTTTTTGAGACGTTTTTCTTCTGATGTTTGTAATTTTCTGTCGCAGCCTCGCTTGATCCAGAAAATGGTCGCTGTAGCAGTCGGCCACCCTCATGGATCTCATGTCTAATATGTTGGTTCGGTTTGTCATGTTAATTAAGATGTGATCAATTTGGTTTATGGTCACTCCATCGTTGTATTTCCAGGTCCCCTTATGGATATCTTTATGTGGGAAAGTGGTGCTGTTTATCACTAGGTTTTTGCTTGCCGCCACCTCGATTAGTCTTGATCCGTTATCATTGCTTTCATGGTGCAGACTGTAGTTGCCAGTCGTTGGTTTATGCTGTTCTTCTTTTCCTACTTGCACATTGAAGACGCCCAGCACTATACAGATTTCTTCGGATTATTGTCCATAACTTCTTCTATCGTTTCATAGAATTCCTGTTTCTCTTGTTCATTAGCTGTTTCGGTTGGCGCGAACGCATTAAGAACACCCTGTTTATTTTTGCATTTTCGTGATTGTCGTTCAATGACCTTTAAACGTATTTGCGGTTTTATATGGCTTGCGCTTTTTGTTGGGACAATATTTTGAAATTATTAAAAAGCTAATAGGAAAAACAGAAAAGTTGGTAATAAGATGTCAATTTATTTTGCTTTAAAAAACATATTATTGATTGTAGGCATTTGTAAAAGTTGAGTTATTTACTAATATTTTAACTAGAAAAATTATATGTTTTTCCGCGCTTTCTAGAACAAAAACGAAATTAAACAAAAAGCAACGAATCATCAGGATTTCGTTAAAACAATTGCGAACTGTCAACAACCTAGCTATTTTGTTGTGTTATTGGCTGTTTGGTTGAAAATTCAGTTACTCAAGTGCGTGTAATATGATTTTTCAGAAGATGAAATGGTTAATATGGTATTGAAATTGGGGGAGTGCCAAAGAAATTGTTTATTAGCTTGCAGAGCTTACGCTGAATGTTTCTCAGACCTAAGACACGCCAGTGTGCTGGCGTTCAAACTATTACAACAAAGATTTCTAAATACAGGCAGTGTTAAATACAATAGTATTCCATGAAGGAATCGTAGAACTAATGAAGACAACGCATTTGCTATAATAGCTTCTGTAGTAGAAAATCCGAACTGTAGCACCAGACATCTAACAATGAACAGACATACGCTAGTATTCTGTGTAGAACATATTGAAAAAGTACAGGTACTATCCCTACCACACTCAACTTCATCAAAACTCTCTGATCATGACTTTCAACGTCGGCTAATATTTTACGAATGGGCGCATCAACACATAAATGCTCAAGCTAATTTTTTTAATTATGTCAAACATGGGAATGTGAATCGTCACAGCTTCCACTATTATGCAACGGAAAATTTTAAACGATGAATTACCCAATAAATGGATTGGGAGAGGAGGTCCAGTGGCTTGGTCCGCAAGATCCCCCGACCTGACCAAATTAGATTTCTTTTTGTGGGGGTTTATTAAAGATCAAGTTTACAGAATTTCCTATACGACGATAGAAGATATGCGAATGCCAATTCAACATGTTTTTAGAGACATAACACCTACAATGTTGAGAAGTGTGAACATATATGCATAGATTAAATTTGTGTGTTCAAGAAAATGGCCGACATGTAAACCACTTACTATAATTTTAAATGTGGTTCTAAATGGTTCTTTACTAATAATATACATACATTCATGAGAACTTATACCTTGCGTTACCTCACCGTAGGTAAACTACCGACAGATCTAAACCAATCAGTGGAAATATGTTTGAAAAACATTTTTCTTAGTTAGAATGACAACTTGTATGAACAGGTTGAGAGCGGCTATGAGTTCACCGCTATCACCTGTTATTTCAAATACCTACATACATGGAATACTTTGAAACCAAAGCTTTGGGAGTAGCTAATCTTAAACCTAAACCCTGGTTTGGATATGTAGACGATACGTTCGTCATTTGGTATCACGGACGCCAAACACTACAATAATTTCTAGTACACCTAAACTCAATTCATAATAATATCCAATTCACAATGGAAGTAAAGGAAAATGGCAGTATTCCATTCTTAGACGTACATGTTACACGTAAACCAGATGGTAGCTTGGGGCACCCAGAAAGAAAACACATACAGACAGATATTTAAATGCAAATTCGCATCATCACCCGATGCAGAAAGCACCTGTGCTAAAAACTCTAACAACCAGAGCAGTCCGAGTCTCAGATGCATAACACCTACAACAAGAGAAAACTCATCTCTTGATGTCGTTACAACAAAACGGTTATACAGTCACAGAAATTCGGGGAGTCATCCGCAATCCGGAACACCCCAAGGAGGAACTGGCACTTCCGGAACGCTTAGCTTTCCTACCTTACAGGAAAGCCACTACTGAAGATTAGGCATGTTCTTAGAAGGTACAGCATAAAGACAGTCTTTAGGACCAATGAAACTTTGGGAAACGATTTCAGATCCACAAAAGAGCATATATCAAACTTAAAATCAGCCGGGATCTACAACATCCCTTGCTCTTGTGGCTAAAACTACATCGGATAAACTGGTCGTTATATAGAGTTGAGATTGCTAGAGCACAAAGGTGATTGCAAACACAAACGCATCACAAAATCTGCGGTGGCCAAACATACTGCTTTAACTGGGCATAAGATGGACTTTCACAATGCTCGGGTACTCGCCAGAGTACCTCAGTACTATCCTCCTATCATACGCGAAGCAATTGAAATTGAGAAACAACCGAACAACATAAACAGGGAGGATGACAGCTAACCAGAACTCCGTCGTTCTGTTCGACTGACTCAAACAGATTTAAATACCTCCGCATCCCGGATTTGAGTTCAGTGTTCTATTCACTCTGAAGATGCAGGCTGCAATGTCTTGCGAAACGTTAGTTTGTATGGGTTCACAGAAAGCTAACAGGCATAAGCCGCTTAAGTATTATTGTCCTGGCAAACAAAATACATTAAGATCAAATCCTTGTCCGCCCCAAGGTTTAGGCAGGCAGGGCTTACGAACAAATATTGCTCAAACTTCTAGAGCAAATGCTTGTAAAGACAGACAAGCTACAGGTCCTTACCTGATAATTGTGGGTGTACCTAGTTCCCAAATGACGACGCGGTCTAAGCCGACAGTAAATCGTAATATTGTCAAATCGTCATTTTTTCAAAATTTAAGAAAACGTTCATTATTACCGAAACCATTAGCGATAGATAGCTAAAATCTTATATCGTTGTAAAGAAAAAAAAATAAGAAATTCAAAAAAGTAATAATATATAGGATGCTCTATTTAAAATAAAGTTGTCCGTTGTCCCATTGAAACAGATCACCCTGTACAGTCAGCAATAATTTATGCACAGTAATGAAACAATCAATTTTTGAATTTAAAATTTTCTCTAAGCTGCTGTAACAAAGACATTAGGAAACAAAATCGCACTATTCTGTATATATGCTATAGTATTTGTAAATAGAGATATCTTTAATTTTTTGGAAAAGATCAATTTAAATATTTAATATTAATATTCCTAGTGTCTTATACTTTAAGACTATAATTTGACGATATTTATTTGCTCTTTTTCCTCTGTGACATTCTGAAATTGGTTAAATTATTTAGTTTCGTTTATTCGAAAGAAGAAGTTCTCCACAATATATCTACCGTGAATTGCTGTTTTCTTACATAATTAAATTATAAAATCTATCATAAAAATGTAACATGTGGAACTTTTTCAACCAAACACATCTATACTTGAAGATCTTTGAAATTAACTTTTACTCAGCCGAAGTAACCGGAAAGATTGTGTCAAGATTACACTATTTCTTCACAGTTTTAGTTGGCCCAAATTTAGCAAGACCCATGTTGTAAACAAAGCAAGACCCACTACAACCGTAAATATTAAATTCTCACCTCCATCGAAAAATGTGACTCTCCTAGACCATGAAATGGAGACGTAGATTCAAATTTAGCAAATTTGGGTCAAGTCGTCTCTACGAATGACACCTGGTAATAAGTAAAAGAGATCAGAAATGACTTGCAAGTTTGCTTATTAACACGTAGGTATAAGAAACAGTTAATAATTTTCTTTCTCTTAACCACAATGAAAGCTGTTCAATTTGAGTGTATGAAATTAGCTGAATTAAGTACCTTGGCAGCTGGGAACTTTTAAAATTTTCATTAAAAAGTCGTTTAACTGTTAAATAATTTAATCGTACTGTTTAGATTTTCATGAAAATCTACACAAAGTACTTGATTTAAACAATAATTATTGTTTGTAACGACAATGAGCAGACATACGGTTAGCAACGGATAAGTAATGGCATCGTAACTTTCATCTCCCTGTATATAAATATAAACTGAGTACCGAGATAACCCTTAATTTCCCCCAGCAAGTGCTACTATAATAAAACAACACATTGGCAGAGCCATTAGGTCTTTTATGAAAATTCGATTGGTTTAATGCTGTATAAAACAAGATTGATACTTGCAATAAAAATATGTTTATGCCATTTGATTTATAGGGATGTTAACGTGAACGTAAAACATTTAATATTTCTTCTGGCTAAGATTATTTTAGCTTCATCCCTTCGCCATAAATTATTGGTTATAGATTTTAAAGACGGGTCCAAAGAGACGTTTCTAACTTTTATTGTTGTTATCTCGGGGGAGATTAGTAATCCGCTTTTAGTCGACTTGTTCTGCATGCCAAGGGTAATACTGCCCAAACATGGATCGGATTTGCATTTATTATTAGCCTTGCCACTAGAAGGGACAGGAGTAGAATTGCTAATTTATTTTTTAAACCATTTCCAAATATTCCCTCTAAAAACTTTCCTAGCAGTTACCATAAATGTAGTTAGGATAACCTTTAATATAGACGCTTGAGCAACTAATCAGATTTTGAAACTTTGTTTACTTCGCAAGCTCCTCAGAAGTATAACAAGCTCTTGAGGTCACAGCAAACTCTTATTTGCTACTAACTATTTATACGCTCGCGTATCTTTTTGATTATATCTTAGCTTCCAAGGATGTTTGCTACATCGGTTATAATAGTAAGAGCAGTTTTTTATTAGTTTCTATTTATAACATCGACTGTGCTGTATTAATGTAAGAAAGTTGGGCTCAATTTAAAAGGTTTCTACTAGGAAAATTTTAATAAATAAGAGCTATTAAAGATTAATTTTTCTACATACACGAATAATTAATAATTTAAATTGAAAAAATTAATCATTGTGCGGTATTTATATAGGGTGTCAAACGACGTGAGGTCACTACTTCGTGTACGTAATCTTTAGACGAAATGTAGTTAAAAATTCTAATAAAGTTGTGCCCTGAAGTAAACAGTTTTCAAAATACAGAGTGTTAAATTATTATTTATTAAATAATTACAATTTCAGAAAAGCCAATATTTATTTTTATGTTAGTTTAAAATCACTATAAAGATTATTTAAAATGGCCACCGTTGCTCTCGAGACACATTCTGGCTCTTCTTAAGAGAAATCTGGTTGCTCTACGTAACATGTCATTGTTATTCCGAATTAGTTCTGCTGCCTCAAAAATGCGTCTCCTAAGATCTTCAACAGTGTCTGATGGTGTTTGGTATGTCATATCTTTCATATGGTCCCACAAATAATAATCTAAACAAGTTAATTCCGAAGATTTTGAGGGCCAGCGGTGCTGTTCTCCTCTACCAATTACACGTCCTTCAAACCCTTGATTCAAAAACTGTTTTACACGTAACGCAAAGTGAGCAGGAGCACCATCGTGCTGGTACCACATACTGTGTCTGATAGCCAGAGAGACATCATCCAATAATTCTCCCAAATGATCTCCTACAAAATTTAAATATCTGTCGGCGGTTAAACGATTCTCAAATACGAATGGACCAATGACCACGTTATCAATAATTCCACACCAAATATTCACTGGAAACCTATGTTGTAAATTTGACAATGTGATTTCGTGCAGAAAGATGGCCACGTAAATTATGGATATGGCGTCCACCAAATAGAAGAAAGACAGGCCGACCTAGAAGGATGTGGAAACATGAAGTTAGGGAAGCCATGGAGACCTATAAGAAGAAGACTGGAGAAATAGGAAATTATGGCGTCTAGGATGAGAGAAGCGGTGACAGCCGTAGTACAACTTGCCTTTTATATATATATATATATATATATATTTCGTGTGGATTCTCCAAATCCCAAGAGTAGCTGTTCTTTCTGTTCATTAATCCATTCCTTGTAAATGTTGCCACATCCGTGAATAAAGTTTTATTATGAAGGTTTCGATTTTGAATGATCCAACGACAAAATTCCATACGACTAGCGAAATCTGTAAGTGAGAGGTCTTGAACAAGCTGGATATGAAATGGATATAAACCATGACGTTTTAATGTTCCCTAAACTCGCCTTCGTGGTACATTAACTTGTGCAGATACATGACGAACAAAGGTGCTGGGATTATTATCAAAGTCTCGCAGTATATTGTTCTCATTGTCTTGTATTGCTGTACCGGACGCTCAGTCAACCATTTCGGGATAATTCCGTGTTCACGTATGTGGTTGTATATGGTTGTGCATTGGTTGGAAAACTCGTCGGTCTGGTAGTCGCCGAATTGGAAATCACAGCCCATATTCTCGAGCAGCTGCTACTGAGTTTCCATCACAAACACCGTACATGTAGTGGATATCGGCGTACTCTCGCGTTGTAATATCTTCTGCAAAGTCATGTTCGAGGCCCCAAACAAACGAAATATTTGCAGAGTCAAAAAGCTCCAGAAAATGTACCCCCAAATGACGGTTTTATAAATCTGCTTGTACAAGGGAAATTCTCAATTATTTTTAGTTTAAAACAAACTTACGATAAGCCTGACATTAAAATGCCAAAAATATGCGATAAAAGTTGTACTCAAATACGAAGTTATATACATAATCAAAACATTAAAATGCACTTTGCAAGAAAATCTAGAGTTAAAACCTCAGCAAACCAAATTTTTCTTTATCTCAGAGTGATTATAAAAATATTTTAATATACAGGTTGACTCGCTACTGCGAAGCATCTTTAAGGTATATTTTTTCAAATAGATCACCCGGTATACTTTATATTTTTGAATTTAACGTAAAATTATCTTTCCAACGATATCTGATTTTATTATTTTGGATGAGGTGTTATCGAATTTATCTAACAATGTGAAAATTTTGGTTAGCAACCAATTAATCATGGCTACTAGATTAGATAGGAATAAAAAGTTTAATAATTCAATGGTTTATAATGAAAAAGCAATAAATATCTCTGAAAACGTCGATTTAAGATATAGGACAATATCCATAAAAATTGTGGAGAATTAACTTACAAAAACATGATAATATACAAAGTTCTATTTGAAAAAATTGAGAATATGCTCTTTGGCATCAATTAAATTTGCGCTAGTGTAAAGCACACCATGTGTAATAAATAAAATTAATATTTGGTGGTTATATCGTTTTAATACATTACCTGCCTACATACCTGCGAAATATGCATCCTTAATTATTCGTAATATTCACGAACCAAATTAATCTGTTAAACTTTGTGCCTACCAAAATTTGCACATTTTTAAATAAACATCGAAAATAAAAAAAACCAGAAGATCGTTGGAAAGATAATTTTACGCTAAATTCAAAAATGAAAAAATACAAGGAGGCCTGTTTAAAAAATAATATGCTCCGCTGTATCGAGTCACCCTGTATATACTTAAAATATTCTTATAATGTTCTCATTTAGGGCACTACATCACTTGATTTACAAATCATTTTAATAATGCGAATATTGGACTTTGGGCACTGATGAGCACCCCTGTATATATACTATCCGAACCCGTGGGCTACCCGGCACGTTTTGCTTAGTACTTTTTTTTTAAGTACACTCGCTCTGAATTTTGTATTATTTATTTTGTATCATATATGTTTAACTGGAATCAAACAGCCCATAAATTTTGTAATATGTAATTTTTAGATAGAACATTGTATATTTTTTATTGTGTTCTATTCCTTTTATAGTTTTTTTTTTTTCAGAAACTTCACATTATGGTTTTAGGTAAAGGAAAGTTAATTTCAAGTAACGCAATATCCATGGGACGGTTCGTGCGATTTTCTTAATAGGGTGCGAAAGATAACGTTTGTACAGATTTTCACTTTTAAGTTTGTACAAAGTAAATTTTAAGAGATTGAACCTGTAAGAGCTTGTTGTTGCACAATTTCCTGAATACGGTACCAAAAATAGTATTTCCATAACTTCTGAATTTCAGAGAGACCCTTTTCAAGAAATGTCCACGAAAGAGATTGTAAAATACTGTTTGTGAATCAAGGAACAACTTCTTCTCTTCATTTTTGTGACGTTTTTATTCCCTCTGTGGGTTCGTCGTCGCATCCATTTTTTACGGTCCTCCCAGTTACGTTGTCGAAGATCTCTTTCCTCCATTATGTTTCTTGTGTATGTTTTTCATTTACATGACGGACGACCTCTTCTTCTTCTTCTTTCCCTTGGCAGCTATTGGCATATGTTGATTTGCCATCAGTGCTCTTGCATTATTTCTCTGACGGTGTACCAACAAAGAGTTCTATTTTCTAAATTTCTAGTAACGGACAAGGAACATAATATACAAAAACCGTATGCAATTTCATTATTCGCATATCCTTTTTTAAGGTAGAAATACCATTTAAGTATAAATGTTACGTTATTTTATTAAATTCTCTAAAGGCCCATAGTTGAATTTATAACCACCAAATTGTAGCGGCCATCAGTATTTACTAATTCTTGTTATTTTATGGTATGTTTAGGTGTCATGTTCCCCATTTAAATAACTGTATCCAGCAGTCTAACTAAACAAATCACGGGTAGATCGACAGTACCTACAGCATTCAGTTTCGTATATATACAGATAATTTTATTATTATTTATTAAATATTAAAAAATATAAATTAACACAACTCCTGTATATTTTTACATATTCTGAATAGATATAAACTTCTATAGGAAAAACAATGTATAGTAATTTTCTTTCAACATTTTATGAAACAAGAGGAATGAAGTAAAATACAGTTCCCAGAGTTCCAATATTAACTTAAATATGTATAGATAAACAGGGTGTTGCATTTAATATGTAAAAATTATAATTATTTTTTGTGAAACCGGAAATCGAATAAAACATGTAAAACTATCAAATAATTACATTTTATGCACATATCACTTACACAAAGTATTATATGTTAGAAGGTACATGAACAACACAAAACAAAAAAAACTGGTTAGTCTTGATTTCGTTCGCAGCTGGTATAAGGACCTGCTAAATATCAATGAAAAATAAATACAATCACACAAGTAGATGTATGTTCAAATAAAACAATAAAATAAAGAAATTATCAAACATTCGATACCTATGTTTGCAGATGCACAAACAATTTTATTACTGGCGTAAGAACTGCTAACTGTGTTATCGCACAGAACATGCTGTGCCACAGAGTCTGGAAAAACCACGGAATACAGCGTATATTGATTTTGTAATATCTTCTTACTTTTAAATGTTACAGATAATTATGAAAACGTTCGGGCGGTACTATAAGTTTTATTTTGTATTTAGAAGTTCAAATCTCAATATTATATGCATTACTTGTTTAATTTTTGTCTAAAGTTTGTTTTTGTAAAGAAGTTTAACCAGACGCTATATTAATTGTTTAATCTTACTTTTAACATCATCTTGGAAACACTCCAATGTTTACGAATACAGTTTCAATTCGATAACTGTAATTCCTAACACGATAAATACAAATTGCGTATGATTATAATATTTGCTCGCCAGTGTGCATGAGATTTCTGTAATAGTCAGAATATTATGATTGTCGATATACAGTGAGTTTACGATGGAAGAAATAAATTCAATAAAATAAAGGCAATTGTTGCTGCTGAAAAGCGTTCGGACACGTCAATTGATATTTTTAAATGGCATTTTTGGCCCATATGACAACTCAATATCAATTCTGGTTTTCTCGGAAGTGACAACAGCTATCTTAAACAACTGATCAACATAAATAAACTTTTATAATAAATGTTCAAACTGATGTCCGTCCATTTCAATGCATTTCTCAAGTCAAACAATTATTTCGCTTTGGTCATTTTGAAGAATATCAGGCGAAATTAGTCGGATTTCCTAAAGAATCCGATCTTTTAAATCTTACAGGTTATTAGGTTTATTGAAGTATACACTTCGGATTTTAAATTTAAAAAAAATCTAATTTTGCTAATCGGGAAATACAGCAACTAAATTAGGAATGCCATATAACTGAAGAAACTCCAGATAGCGTTCTCCGTTCATAGAATTTAAAGAAAATAAAATGTTATTAATTCAATGGTTGTAATGAAAATGCGAAAATATCTGCGAAAATATTCATTTTAATTACAGGACAACATTCATAAACATTGTGGAGAATTAAGGTGCCATTTTAAAAAAGTAATAACATACTGAATGTTCGATTTGAAGAAATCGAGAATATGTTCTTTGAAATAAATTAAATTTGCGCTGATGTAAAAAACACCTTGCATAATAAAATTTTTGGTAATTGTGTCGTTTTAGTACATCACTTGGCTACATAACTGCGAAATATTTATTCTTAATTAATCGTAATACTTACGCATCAAATTAATTTGTTAAACCTTGTGCCAATCAAAATTTTTACATTTTTAAGGTAAACTCAGCTACGCCTCATCCAAAATTAATAATCAAGAGATTGTTGGAAAGAATATTCTACGCTGAATATAAAAATGTAAAAATATATACAGTGCGATCTACTTAAAAATAATACGTTGAAGATACGCCGCTGTAACGTCTCACTCTGTATATTTAAAAATATTTTATTCTGGCACTACATTACTCAAAGAAAAGAAAAACTTCCAAATCATTTTTATGATGCCAATATTGAACTTTGACGCACTAATGAGCAACCCTGTATAATATATGAACTCCACATCCCTTCTCTATGTGTCTCAACTTTTAGGTTAAAAGGCCAACTTAAAAAAGCCCGTACAAGCTTTCCAGGGTAAGCGCGAACATGAGATTGTCGTCATCAGTAATAAATGTTCCTATTTGAAATTTTGAATATCGATGGTAAATTGATTTAACTACTGATATGATAGAAGGGTATAAAATTAAAAACACAAAAATTGGCTAAAAGTATTATAGTGTGCAATTGATATAACAATAGCAGTGGTCACACATAATATTATTTTTGAATCCTATAGAATTCAGGTTCCTTAAGATGAAGTAGCTTTGCAGAGGCGGCTTGTTAGGATTATTCAATTGCTTTTTTACTAAAACGAATTTTGGGAAAACTATTAATGCGTCCGGAAGGAACCACTAACCGCTTAAGCCGTGATGTACATAGTAAAGTAATTAACGTAACTATAACATAAACAATTATTACAAGTGAAAATGAACTAGAAGTGATTGCATTCGTATATATTAGGTCGGATACACGACAAGACCTAAGAACAATCGATATGTACACTATTCTGCTTTACTAGGTTTAAGTATTTTAAAAGTGATATAGATAAATCAATCTGCCTAGAGGTAAACAGTCCAGAGATTTGTTTAAATACCGAAACTTGGAAGGGGCTAGAGGCTAGCGATTCGAAAATTACTGAAGATGTTTCAAGTACATTCTTTTTGACACATGTAGCTACATCACTGGATACATATTTTACGGTTCTCCTATGCAATCAATTAATACTTCTACTTCTTCCTCGGGTGCTTTATTTCTTACGAGACGTACAGATTTTTTCTCCTTTGCCTGTATTGCGCGATTAAAGTAACACAAAGGTAGAGAACCTGTAGCTAGACGTAGGCTCCGCACCAGTGGAAGTGCAAACACTTCTATCCCAGAGAAAACTAGGTAGAAGTACCACCCTGGTTTGTCATTGCCTTGAGAAAGACAACAGCTGTTAAAAAACCGATGCCCCTGATGTTAAGAATTGAACCCCAGAACTCAGTTACTTTATAGGGCTTTGAAAGAAGTTATCATATGAAACGAAGATCGTAGCCCATGATTCTGCTAGTTTTAGTTTAATTCCTAAAACTAGAAAATTTGAATATGCCACGATAAGAGAAATAAAGCTTCTTAGTCGAATTGATATTAGGACTGAACCAACTCTATCGTATTGTTTTACTAATGTGACGCGTGACGTAAAAGGCTATTACCGATTCCTTCCTGACCGGCAGCACGACATGTACCTAAGACCCGCTAATCGGTGCCTCCATCGCGCATTACCACTAATGCAGCCTTCGCGTGAACAATCCTCCCCTTCACGCTATTAATTAATTTGGTTACGTGCACAGTTGTAAATTACGTTTTAAATATTTGTTCTTTCACTTAATTTTTACACGTGGAATTTACACGTGTTTTGACAGCACATTAGACGCAAACAGGAAACGAGGACGAGTATTTACAGAATTCATTGTCTAAACATACACCTTTTTCTCATGACGAGTCCTACAGTATTTAAAGAACATTTTTTTTAGATTTGGTTTTGTAGAATTTTACTTTCTTTGTAGAGACTATTTGTTTCTTGCATATGCTTAAAATTTCTCCACTGAAACTCACACTGTGTAAAATCTGAAGTAGAAATAACTGTTATATAGCGACCTCGAGCAGTGCGGACAAGCGCTGTCAGTAGAGGTCACAGTAAAATGCGGCTAAGTTGGCCGCGGGGTCAAACCCCGGTTGAGGCGATGACCGTATTCCACTTAGTTAAGTTTAGGGTGCGTGGTGCATGAATGGCTAGTATGTAAGGGACGCCTGAACCCCCGTTAAGTGATGCGATAGCGGGCCGGGTGGGAGGGGGGGGTACGACAACCTACATGGGTTGCGGTGAGAAGTTAACCCTAACATGGAAACATTGGGTGCTGCTTTTACGACAGTGTATCTAATTCTATGTAATAAAGATCTCTGCATACAAGGCCTGTTCATTACTACTAAATTTTATTTAAAATGTATATTATAAGTTCATAAATCATTATCAGGGCTAAGCTAGTTTGTGAAATGCACAACAGGGCCCGACTCGGCGGGCTATCGTGTTGGTGCGTAACCGTATTTAACCTGCCTGGTGTCTGGTGTATTTCGTGTATATGATCTTGTTACTCCTCTAGTGTGATCGTAACACGAGAATTGCCATTAATTTGATCCCCAATGGCAAATGGAGACCAGGACCCGGTACTGATCACCCAGGCAAATTTCTGACTCTGGAGTGTTTCGAACCGGGAAGCATTTGGACTATTATATCCAAAGCCTGGCATTCTTACCACTGAGCCATCCCCGCCCCTGGACTGTATACAATATTCCTAATTTATTGTCACATTGTGATCATGTAAATAAATAATGACCTCTGTGCTTCTAGTATGTAATAAATGCGTTATATAAAAATGTACCAACAACACAGAATTCTCCAAATATGTTTCATACTAGCAGTAAACCCCAGAAAACCTTGTAACACGAAGAACTGAGTCGATAAAACTATTCTCACGCATGTTCTTAATGTTGAAAATGTTTACACAATTTATTGTCCAGTTATTATGTCGCATTTACTGCTCTTAGTTATTCTAAATACCCAATATAATCTCTTCTTCCGTCTACCACCTCAATTTCCAATTGTTTGTTGGGACTTCAATCATACGAAGAGATTTTTTTTAAAGAGGTAATACTATGTAAGTAACGGTCTTGTTGTCTTGAATTTCGATAATTAAGAATTGCACTCAATTCGGCGAAACTCATCGATTTTTATTGATTCTGTAGATGTATATTTTGTTTTCGATTTAAAACGATTATTTACAATACCCTAAATACGTCAAAAATACATCACTGCACTGGTGGTAGATCTACTATCGCCGTTTTAAATATGTAATGATACATGCCTCCCTTTCTAGCAAGACGGAATCTCGAACTTTCCTAAGCGCTGTAGAATAGTTCAGAAGTTGTGACAGAGTCTATAAATCCATAATGCATGTTCAGTTAAGTTAGTTTCATAGTATTCGTAGCAGCGGGTGGACGCGTAATACTTCGTTTGTGTCCTGGAGTGTTTTATAGTTTGTACAAGTATTTTTCAAATATGTAAAAATATTGCTTGCATCTTATAAAGTTGATCATCGCATAGTCAAGTACAAGAAATGTCACACTATTGTGGAAAATCCTATTCTTCCTGTTGCCGTTGACATGGTCATGGTATTATTATGCTAAAGAAATTCAGAAGATACCAGTATAAAATAATAGTATTAGTAGGAGCATTAATGGTATGTCAGAGGATCTGCAGGAGCAGCTTCTTTCGAAACTGATAAAAATATTATTAACTATTCAGCTAGACGAGGCAATGGATATTATCAAAGATGCACATTAGATAACCTACGTTTGTTACTGCGATAATGCGTCTATAAGCGAAGACTTACTTTTCTGCAAAGAAATTCGGGAAAGAACTACAGGTGCAGATCTATTTTAAATGACTGATGATTATATAGTGAACTGTGGGTGAGTGAAAAAACTGTGCTAGCGTTTGTACTGATGAAGCACCGGCGATGGCAGGAAAATATGATGGTCTACAAGTGCTTATACGTAAAAAGAATCCTAATGTAACTTGGCCACCATTGCATTGCATGAATCACTCCCTTTGAAGGAAATCAGCCCAGGACATCATTTGGTATTATCCACTTCTAAGTATCGTAAACTATATAAACACAAGGTCTTTAAGGGCAGGACTATTTTTTCAATGTGCGATGAGTATTCAGCAATATTGTATTATTGCGAATCTCGGTGAATATCACGTGGAAAAGATATAGAACGGATCTTTGAGCTTAGGTAGGAAATATATTCGTTTTTGAATGAAGAAAACCACAAAGATGCAGAGAATTTTATTGACGAACTATTCATAATGAAACTGGCTTATTTGATTGATATTTTAAAAAAATTAATTATTTTAAATAACCAGTTTGGAAGGAAATAATGCTCATATATTACAACTATCAGAAAAATTAACGGCTTTTCGCGAAAATTGGGACTATGCTCAAACAATATAAGCAGTCCAGACACAGAAATGTTTATTAATTTAAAAACATTTATTAACGATAACAAACCAAGCCATACAAATCTAATTAATGTAATGTTTAGATGCATAGAACATCATTTATAAACGTTATCAATACGTTACTTCTTTGAAAATGATAGTCTTCTGAACAAATATGAATGGATAACAAACCTGTTTGTAGTTACACCTACAGACTTATCGTTGGAAGAAGAGGAACAATTCATTGATTTAACATCAAGTACAAAACAGAAGAGACATATGTCGTCTACAACCATTGTCGAATTTAAGATTAACTCGCAATAGGAATTTTTATATCAACACTTTTTGTATTTCAATGACTTGTTGAAGCATAGAAAGCGACATAATTAAGTTGTTTCAGTGAGCCACTAAACGCTGTAAGCACTGTAAAAAATGCAAGCACTGAATGTCAGCAGTTTTCGTGTATCACTAAGCCTTTGAAACACAGAAAACGGTATAACTTAAATATTTTTATGGGTCAGTAATACACTGAAACATGATGAGTGCTGTAACTGAATAGTGCTTTTGATTCAGCGAATCATTGGTATTGAAGCACTGAAGTAAAATTCGTGCCAGCAAACTATTAAGACACAAAAATGACTCTAACTCGAAGTGTTTTATTTTTGATTGAGCTATTGAAAACTCAAATCTAATTCAATGAACCGCAGAAATTCAGAAGGTGCTACAATTGAGGACGTATGGTTTCAATGAACTATTGAAACATAAAAACTGCTCTTCCAAGCATTTCTACCTTTACACGAAAATTGGAACCTCGACAACATTTTGTATTTCAGTGACTTGTTGTTTCAGTGAGAAACTCTGTATGCCAACAGTTTTCGTATTTCACTGAGAAATTGAACCACAAAAAATAGTATAACTTAGATGGTTTATGGTTCAGTGGTAACTAGAACATTAAACGTGCTATAAGTATAACTGATTGGTGATTTCGACTCAGCGAGCTATTGCCATTGAAACACAGAAGTGAATTTAGTACCAGCGAACTATTAAAACGCCTGAGATATAGAAAACTCAAACCAAATTCAGTGAACTGTTGAAATGCTACAACTGAGAACGTCATGTTTCAATAAATTATTGAAATACAAACAACACTATTCCTCAAGAGTTCACACTTCAGTGAAACAATTTACCTGTTTACATGTTTTAATGATGCTTGGAATCAATAAAATCACCATAACTTAGTACTTTTGATTCCGTAAATTACTAAAGCGCAGTACCTAAGTCTTATAAGTGATGTGAGTGTCACCGAATTATATGAACAATGCATAAACAGAACTGTTAGAACTTTTTTGAAATTTAAGAAACTGCCTCAACACAGTAAACTTTATATTTTAGCGAATTTGAGTGGCATGTTGTAACTCAGCACACTTTTTTAGTATTAACAACCTATTGACAAACTAAAGCCACTGTAACTCTGTACAAAATTCTTTTCGAACTCATCATTCTATCGTATTTTGCTGTTTGTGAAAAATATCTCGAATAGTGACGATCTGTTTTCTAATCGACATCGTTATTGATTACAACAGTCATGGATATAGTTTTTTTTCTTAGTAGATATTTATTTGCAATCTGCTACAATAGCGATAAGCAAATCAGATAATTATACTACAGAAAATACATTGTAGTGGAAATTACAGGAGAGGTAACGCCCTTTGACGTTCCTCAAGATGAACTTACTTATACAACAGATTTATAATTAATAGTAGGGATGTTAGAACTGTCTAAAAACGATTAGGAAGATCTGACGGTTTGAATCGCTTAAGTCTGCGCACCTGTTCATTTTCATCAGTCAGTTCTGACACTAGTGGGTTAGGATGAGTTTCTAATCGCAAGAGGCATTTTTCACTAAACTTAGTAATTTCTTCTTTCACTGTCTTCATTTTCAGGTCTTGCCGTATGTCTGTGTTGGGTACGTAGTAGGGGGCATTGGTGATCATGCGTAGAGTATTCGATTGGAAGCGTTCCAGAATTTCGATATTGGAGTGTGACGCTGTACCCCACAACTGAATGCCGCAGCTTCAGATTGGTTTCAATATACTTTTGTAAACTAATAATTTGTTGATCAGAGAGAGTTTTGAGTTGCGGCCTAATAGCCAGTAGTAGCTCTTGAGTTTAAGATTCAGGTATTTTCTCTTGGTCCAAATGTGCGTTCTCCAAGTCAAGCCTTTATGAAGATGCATACCAAGGTATTTCACACAGTCTGTACGGAGTAGAACTCGGCCATCCATGATTACATCAGGGACGATGCCTCTACGTTTGGTGAACGTGGTTTGTAATGACTTTTGAGTATTGATTTTGGATCGCCATTTTTGGAACCAGTGTGACTGCATCTAGATTTTGCTGTAGATTACTTGCGGCTATGAGAGGATCAGTATGAGTGGAGAGAAGTGCTATCTCATCAGCATAGGTTGCAATCAAAGTATTTGCATTCGTGAAAAGATCAGTTGTGTATAAAACATACAGGACCTGACCCAGGACACTTCCTTGAGGAATACCTGATGTGATGGGGTAGAAAGTTGATACAGCTGCTCCCAATTTCACTTGGAAGTGTCTTTCTTCAAGGTATGATTTTATGATTAGGTTGTAAGTGTAGGGTAAAATCAGCTTAAGCTTGAAGAGGAGACCTTCATGCCAGAGCTTATCGAAGGCCTGACTGATGTCTAGAAAGACGGCCGCATAGTAGTTTTTGTTTTCGAGTGCATAGTTAATGTGTTCTACTACCATATGTACCTGTTGTATGGTGAAATGATGACTCCTGAGGCCAAACTGGTGATCAGGTATTAAGTTGTCATCTTCAAGAATAGGGGTAAGCTTAGCCATGAATAATCTTTCTAACCGTTTGGAGAACAGCGGTAGCAGGCTAATAGGTCTGTATGTTTTGGGTTCGTTGATAGGCTTTTCGGATTTGGGGATAAGTATAATTTGCGCGATTTTCCATTGTATCGGGAAATATCCTGTACGTAAAATGATGTTGAAAATAAGCGTGAGTATACAGATAGCTTTAGGAGGCAGTTCCTTCAATATAGGTACGTCCGGTGATTAATTCGTATCCAGGGGATTTTTTGCAGTTGGTCTTTCTATCAATCATTGTTTGAAATTCAGCCCTAGTAAAAGGTTTGATGGGAAATGTAAGTTGATATGGGGCCTGAAGGAAGTTTTCCACTTCTGCATCTGCGTGTGGGTCATTAGTAGGTAGAGGTTGAAACACTTCTTGAAGGTAGGCTGCAAAAGTATCTGCTCTATTTTTGTTAGTACAGGCCCATGTTCCGTCTGAGTTATGAATTGGAGGTATATGAGATTTAGGTCTATTAAGTCTGCCTGTGACCTTCCAGAGGGAGTAATCAGTATCATCTGATGCAGTTAATCCTTCTAGGTATTCATTCAGGTACCTATTCGTTTTTTGCTTGCTTTATAAATTCTTTGAGATTTCGAGCTGCTGTGTTGAATTTTCGTGTGTCCTCTGGAGATCTACTATGTTGCCAAATCTTTCGGAGTCGCCGTTTTTCGACAATCTTTTTTTAATATCGATCAAGCAATTTTGCTGCATGGTATGAGGTGATAATTGTGGTGTGGCTCTTGTGGCGGCCAAATGGATTGCTTGGGTTAGTGTTTCTGCCGCTTCTTCAATGTCTTCTTCTGTTTTCAGTGGGATATTAGTTGTTATGTTTTACTGTGGTACGTCTCTGAAGTGGTGCTAATCTGTTTTTTATTTGTTAAGGTTGGGGATCTAGTCTTACTTATTAGTGTTGTACTAATTTGCGCTACTATAGGGCTATGATCCGAGGATAGGTCGAGGCACGACGAGATTTCTAGACAATCTTGAGGTATGCCTTTGACCACAAAAAAGTCAAGCAGGTCGGGGATTTTTGCTAAATCGGTCGGCCAATAAGTGGGTTGATATGTGGAAAGATGGCTCAGTTAATTATTTTGCATAATAGATAGTAGCATTCTTCCTCTTGGGTTGGGAATGCGCGACCCCCAGAGGGGGTGCTTCGCGTTAAAATCACCTCCAGCCAGAAATCGGTTTTCTAATGTTTGTATATATCTTTCAAGGCTTTTTTTTTCAGGTCTGTGCCCGGATGGGCAGTAAGCAGCAGAGGTATTTACAGGTCCAATCCAGTCCTCTATAGATACTGTGGTTGCCTGGATAAATTCAGAACAGTATTTTGATATTTCATGATGTTTTATATGGTGTTTATGAGTATTGCTGAACCCCCTCTAGCTATATTATTGGGATAATTGGTATTAAAGGTGTTATAACCTCGTATTTTAAAGTAGGAGAATTCTGTGAAGTGCGTTTCAGAAATCAATAATATGCTAATGTTGTGGAAATATGCGAACTAGATTTCACAGCGTTTGTATGTTAGTTTATTTATTTCATTTTTTAAATTAAATAGTTTGGACTGTAAAATTTTCGAATATAACGGTTTTTAAAAGCAGGCGTTTATTTATAATAATTTAGTCGTAGTTTGTGATTTTTGCAACAAACTCGTAGTATTCAATATACACGTTTATGCAACGAGCTGTAAGCCAACGTTAATATATTGAAAGCACAACACATGGTGTCGAAGTATATCGTAACTAATAGCAAACAAAATTGATTTGCAAGATTTTTAACATGTGTAAAGTCTGCAACATTATACTTGACCAGAACTTCCAAGCCTTATTCATGGAATGTGTTTCGAAACACGTATTTCTTGTAAACTTCATTACGATTATATACACTGTACCTACATTCGGCAAAATTTATTGTATAATAGAATAATTTTAGCTACCTGAGACACATACAGCGTTTTAATAAAATTTTCAATTTTTTAAAACTACTTCAACGGTTTTATGTTAATAAAAAAAATCCTTGCATCTTTTTAGTATTTTCTAGGAATTAACGCCATTTTAGTAAAAATTTCTTTAAATATCTTTAACAAATTTCGCTGTTGTCGATGTGTGGCGCTTCTATAAAAGTTTACAACCTTACCTTTTCCACTTTTCTCTAAACACTGCTTCAATATATTATAATGAGTCATCTTAGTGCCCTGAAATCGATAGACTTCACTGCACAAAACATCGGTAATCAAGGAGAGCTGCCCACGGCCTTAAAATTACAACTATATAAATCGATGCACGAACCAGATAAGATATTTTAACACTTTCGACGTTTAGTGCAATCGAAAGCTCAAAACTTACAGTTGTCGCGTTGTTGGTTTAAATACCAAGGGCTTTAAAAATAAAAGTAAAGAAATATGGTTGGGATTGTAACCCAGAAACATTGTGGCCTTTCATTTAGATATTTTCTGGCTGTTTAGATACGACAAAGGTATTATTTTTGTAATCTTTTATTATTGTGCAGAAGTAGATGTTTCCTTTGAAATTCCGATTTTTGTAATTTATATTATAGTCGTAATGTTTATTTTTGTAATTTATAATTTTTCAATTTGTTGAAAGTGGTTGATGACTTTATAGATAGATTTTAAATACCTTCCAGCTTTTTACATCCGCACCAACCTAGAATTAATAATTCGTACGAACTATTATATTATTACCATTTGGACAATTCATTTGATTAATTTAAAAATACAAGATATGGGATTTTCCAAGACATTAGTGTTTATTTTTCCTATGAAAAACCCATTTATCGCGATTTTTAATTAAAATTTAAATTAATGGAAAACAATTTGCTACAATTACATAAGGTCTGGCTTTAATAAACTTTACCTGGTACTTCT
>JABXWE010018501.1:0-16175 GCA_014611495.1 Limonius californicus | reverse complement strand
TTTTGGAATCCTTTTGTATGGATAGATAATTAACGGGGGAGTCATTTCACCAGCAGCACTGAAAGTCATCATAACTGTGAGCGAGCACTTTGATTGCCCAGAATCAACTTCATATACGTTTTTGGCACCCTTCGGTGCTAAAACCTTTTTGGGGACATAACTGAAAATTAGTTTCATCTCCATTGAAAATTCTGTTAGGATCATGAAGTATTTCATCGAGTCCCTTCTTCTTTTAAATAGGACTCTATCTGCTGAAACCATGTTCTAATGTTGGTTTCGCTAACCCTTGACGAAGCAGCCGTAACTGCTTCTGATTTTCTAATGGCAATGTCCGCATGCCGTCTTAGAAACGCCTTGTACCATCCTTCACCAGGGTAATTGTCCGTAAAGACATTAGACCGCGGTTTTTCGTCCAAAAATTGTTTTACAGAAGCTTTCACATCTTCTTTCCTTCGCGGAAATTCTTTTCGATGACAGTCACTTATCCACCGCACTAACGTCGATTCCTCTTCTGTGGTTAATACAGTATGTGGCCCATGCGTACCTTTTAAAAATTTATTTGATAGTCTAAATTGAAGTGTTGAGCGAGGAATATTGAAAACTTTTGAAGCCTCGTGTTTTGACATCCCACCCTCCATCGCTGCAAGAGCCTTTTGGACATCATCCTCCTTGTATTTCTTCTATTGGCCGGGGTCCAACAACTGTATAGGACGACAATACCGAAATAATATTTACAAAACACAATAAAACAGTTATTAACAAAATTTTAAGATCTATACCAATTGTTTTTAAAAAATAAGGAAATTACCAATTACCAATTACTATCATTATAGCAAATTTTTGCAATACAGTTATTGGCCCCGGAATAACGAATAATGAAGATAAAAAATGAGGTTATAATATTAGTTTTCACATCTTACATATGTTTATCAAATTATCCTGCAGTTACAATATTGAATTTGTAAACATATAGCACAATATAGACTTAAGCAAGTATCCACCTACCTTGCTGTCATCAAGAAAGAACACGAAGCAAATCGCAATGCACGCACACTTCTGCTAAACATTTGGCGCCAAATAGGTATTACTATGCCAACCTTAAAAAGCGAAACATTACTAAATCGCAAAACACTTATTGAATCTCGAACTTCAATGATAAAAGTCCCGAGATTTGTAAAATTCTTATTATTTCTAATTAAAGTATGGGGGGCCAATAACTATACGGGGGCCAACTATTGTACTGCTTACCCTATACAGGGTGATTATTTTATCTTGGAACAGGCAGGTAGGCTACACACATTACAGTATTTGTATCCCATACGTATCTCAGTAAACTTTACATAGGTTAAATAAATAAAAATCAAACTAATTGCATTGCATGTACCAAGAAACTACAATTAAACTATTTAATAATAAATAAGATGCAGTTTTCCAATAGGTATATTTACAATATTTATTTCTTACCATTTAAACAAAACAAAAAAATATGTTGACATAACAATAAAATCAACAAGAAAAAAAGTTTAAATAAAACCACTAAGAAAAACACTAATTTTATTAATAACGTAGTAAATGTTCAAACTGTCGTCCACCTTGCAGATAAGTCAATCTGCTGCAGGAGTTTTGTAGACATCGTTCTCCACTTTACTCTACAAAAAAAATCTAACGGAATCAAGTCCGGACTATGTGGCACCCAAGGATGAATGCAATTAATCTGTTTTGGAAAGTTTCATCTTGGTAGTTTGTTACAATTCTGTGGAAGTAGGCAGGTGCTCCATCATATACAAACCACATATGCTGACTAACATAAAGAGGAATGTCCTCTGAAAACTGAGGCAAATTATTTTCCAGAAAATGTAAATACATTTCCCCATTTAACCTGCCTTCAAGAAAGTGGAAACCAACGATATAGTTGTCAACAATACCATACCACACATTTACAGTAAATATTCCTTGAAGGTGGGTTTGCCGTATCCTATGTGGATTATCTTATGAATATAAATCGGAATTGTGTATATTTACACACCCACTAAACGTCGTTTCGCCAGAAAATATAATATTTCTTAGAAACAGTGGATCAGTAGTGATTTCGTGTCTTAAAAATTGGCATACATTCACTGGACGTGGGATCTTCAGTATAGGTGTTGCACTAATGCGACTTGATAATGATGTAACCGGCTTGCTTCTAAAATGTTAAATACTTAACTTTGGCTAAAACCTACAGTTCTTGCAACTGCTCGTTGGGTTATATGGGCATTACCAGTTACTTGTTCGATGAGCGGCTTCTGATACAACTGTGATATATCATTTTCTCACCTTTGACTTGGACAACTGGCAAATTTCTTTTCAAACGCTTAAAGGTATGATGCCATGGAAGGGATCTCTCCGGAAATATTTCTGCATATCGTCGTACTGCTAAGTCCGCCGTCCTTCTGCATTCTTCCCAAGATAAACATCATACCAATTTTCTCGCTATTGGAATACCTTGAAACTGATTTTTATTACCAGAAGAATCTATACAAATCAACAACTTTGTACAGAAGTTTGTTAAGTTTCGACAAAAGTGTAATTGACATTTGACTTTCATGCACATGTGAGATGAATATTTAGATAGAATATTTCTTAAAAACGGTTGATCTGTAGTAACTTCGTTTCTTAGAAATTGGCAGAAAGGTAATCAACGTGGGTAATCATTTTCAGAAGATGTTGCACTAATGTGACGTGTAAGGATGAAACCCGTTTATTTTTAAAATGTTAAATACGGAACTTTGGCTAAAGCCTACAGTTGTATCAACTGCTTGTTGGCTTATATGGAGATCACCAGTTATTTGTTCGATGACTGCCACTTCAGCTTCTACACATGTGCCAAGTTGTTGTCTCACCTTGGGCTTGGAAAACTGTCTATATTGCAGCATATTTATTTTCAAACCCCTAAATATTTTATGAGATGGAAGGGGTCTCCAGTCTATGCATATCGTCGTACTGCTAAATCCGCCGTTCTTCTACATTTTCCCAAAATCAAGATCATATCCGTTTTTTTAACAAAACACACACAAAACATTAGTTTATATTAGTCCGTCCAAAAATATCTTAATGTAAAAAAATGTTTTTCTATTGCAAAAAAGAAAAGTTAATTATGCATTTCATGCACATGTGAGAAGTGTAGCCTACTTACTTGTTAGAAAGATAAAATGATCACACTGTACACGGTGAAAAATCAGAAGAACGCCTTCTGTTGGATACACAGATACACGACGAACAGAGGTGCTGAGATTATTATCAATTTCTCGCAGTATGTTGTTCTCATTGTCTAATACTTGCTGTATTGGACGCTCAGTAAACGGTCTCGTGAATGTTCCGTGTTCACGTAGGTGGTTGTGTACTCGTTGGAAAACTCGTTGATCTGGTTGGAAATCTCAACCCATATTCTCGAGCAGCTGCTACTGAGTTTCCATCACAAAAGCCGTACATGTAATGGATATCGACGATCTCTCGCGTTGTAAAATTAACATTATCAGCACTGTTAATCTGCCCAAGCAGAAAAATCAACTTTAAGGTGCTTTCCTGTTTAACATACAAGTAAATAATATCATTTCCGTAGTAACTTAGGCAGTTTGTATGAAATGCCACTTAATGTCATTTATTGTTTCGGCTGCTGCAGTATTTAACTGAAACAAGCCATAACTTCTTTAATAGTCGATTTAGAGAAAATGACCACTCTTCTTTTCACTTCTCCTACACGTAGGTAAAGTAGTGACCTCACGTCATGAGACACCCTGTATATAGAATAAACGAAGATGGTTCAAGTATGCAAAACTTTAGAAAATTCTCTAGCAAACTATTTAAAACACCTAAACACGCATATCGGCATCTAAATTGCCATCTTCAGTAGGAACTCATGAACCTGGACTATAAACGTAGCTTTAGCTGACGAATACCCCTGGAGATAAGTTCTTCACCATGTCAACATTTAAAGTCCAATGCCGAAATACATATCTATATTCTGACACGTTTAAATACCGTTGAAAAATATGAAAGCTGGAAACAGAAATAAACAATAGACCAGCAGGTATGCAAATAGAACATACTTCATACAACTAATGCAGCAATTTACAGACATATATTTAGAAGATGCTGGAATTAGGAGCCACAGATGTATTAAATCGAATAAAAGTACATGGATAGGAGCAATTAAAGTTAAAACTACATTGAAGCAGAAATATCACTTACTGAATAAATAGACGAGGGTAGTGTAAAGTTATGTATCACATGGATTATCTGCCGGAAGCGAAAGTGGAACAAAGAATAAATGATATGAGAATGGTATTTTAGGAGAGATATTTTCAAAACTAATGGTACACTGAATGATAAATTAAAGAATACAAGATAATAATTATATAAGTAAACACAAAAACCAATAACAAGGTAGAGATCGGAAAATATGTATGGTATAGGAACATCTAAATGATAGAAGATAATAGTCTCTTGAGTTAAATCTAGAAATATAATGGAATTCCGAAAATGACATAATCAAAGAAACCCTACGCTACAGAATCAAATAATTTAAGAAATTATGGTTAGAAAAATATGACTTCTACAATACAATTATTAATAGGACATAGCAAGATATAAAGGAAGTTAAACAAAACGGTGCGTATTCAGGATAACATACAAATCCTGTTTCTATTGAAATCAATTGAAAATGTATTAGTGGTATTGTATTTGAAAGAGTAAGATCTAGGATGCGGCTTTCCAAGCATCTCTATACACGTAGGCCACATTGGACCATTGTACGCCCTAGAGTTTTGCATACCTGGGGTAATGTTGAGTACAATAGAAATTAGTTCATCTACGTTAAGTAATCTTCTTCTTCTTCTTCTTTCTTCCTTGTAGGCTACCAGCCTGTTCTTTTGCCATACTATTTAAGGGATTGTGTCTTTCCATCTCTTTCTGGGCCGCCCTATGTTTCTTCTGCCCCTGGGTTGGTTGTGTCTTGCAATTCGTACAACTCTACTCTCCTCCACTCTATTAATATGTGCGTTCCATTCCCCCCTTCCCCGGTGTATCCAGTCATTTGTTTCTTCAATGTGGCACATTTCGCTAATATTTGTGTCTTTTACTCGGTCCAGTCTTGTTTTTCCAGCGATTCTTCGGAGTACATTAATTTCTGTAGTTTCCATCCGTTGTCTGCTCTTTGATGTTTGAGGTTTTGTTTTGCTGCGTACGTTATTATTGGCCGTATAGTACTTTTGTATATTCTTGTCTTCGTTTCTCTTCTTAGGTGTTGATTGCCCCAGATGGTGTAGTTGAGACATCCAGCTATGCGTTTTGCTTTTGTTATTTGTCCTTCTATTTCCTGGTTTAAGTCGCCGCAGCTTGATATTATTGTTCCGAGATTACTGGGTCTTGCGCTATCACCATTGATTTTGTTTTGTCGATAGAGATGGTTAGGTGAAATGTCCTACAGGTATTAACAAAAAGGTATAGCATTCTTTGTAGATGGTCCTCAGTATCTACAACTAGTAAGGCGTCGTCCGCGTAGTATACTATGTTTATTCTTCGTGTCTCCATTTGATATCCCCGACTTCTTTTTACGACCTTTCGTCCATTTCGTCTATTATCAGATTAAATAAAAGCCGGTTAAAAAATCCCCTTGTCTGATGCCTTTCTGTGATGGTATACTATCCGTCATGTTGTTGTTGTGATGCTTGATTTTGATGGTGTTCTCCGTGTATATATCTTTAATGGTGTTTATCGTTGCATTTGGTATTTGCCTGTCGTATAGTATTCTTATCACATCGTGCAGCTGAATATTGTTGAAGGCTCTTTGTAAATCGACGAAGCACATGTAAGCTGGTTTATTAAATGCTAGGGCTTTTTCAGTTATTTGTTTTATCTCAAATATTGCATCGTTGCATGATCTGCCACTACGGAATCCCTGTTGTTCATTTTCCCATTTAAATATATTATTTAATTTGTTTGTTATAATTTTTGTTGTTAGTTTTAGTGTTGTGTTCAAGGGGTTTATTCCTCTGTAGTTTCCAGGTTTCCAGGTTTCATCTACGTTAATTAATGTGGTATCAATTTGTTTCAAGTTAGTTTTGGACAAATACTACTAAAAGCGATTAATAAAGATATCCGTTAAATAGTTACGTATAAGTTTAGATAGATCTAGTAATCATAATTATAGGAAATATAATTTAATTAAAAATAGTGTTACAGTAATCCTCTAAACTTATAATATATTTGAAAAACCATAAGAAAATGTGCATCTTAATTTAATACTAAATATTCTTCCTCTGATAGTGCGTTTCGTATCACTAACACTGATTTGACACAAATGACAGATGACAGCGGGGACCTACAGCTTAATGTGAATCCCGAACCATGGAAGTGCGATGCACTTTATCAACAGAGAGGTTTTCCTAATCTAATTTAACCCAAACATCATAGATGAAGCTGAGAAGGTAAACAACACAAGTAACACTAGAGTAACTAGTTGGTTTATCTATAACGATTTTAAAAAAATCATTAGATTGCAATCGTCCCCAACCGAGTGTTCATAGTAAATAATGGATATCATAATTTAGAAATAATTACAGAAAATATTCAGAAGTACTTCATATAATGCTTTTTATAGATTCTATCATCAGTGTCAGTTCTGAATGTTATTTTTTGTTTTATTCAGTAAAATATTATTTATATACTAAATTTTCAGTACGAAAAAGGGGGCTTTGCCATTAAGTGGATTGTATTAAAATGTTTCCAAACGGAGAACGACTATTAGATAATATTTCATTTCTGATTGTCCCAAAGCACCCTTTTAACAAATTCCGTCCCATGAACATAAAATATTTCAATATCAATGAACGTTAATGTTGGTGGATTGACCTCTTAAGCTGCGATATCCTACAGGAGAGGAAGATTTATAGTGATTCCTGCGAATCTGATGCCATTTCATAAAATTCAACTGAATAGTCGATGAACGTCAACTCCTCTTTACGATTATAATCCGAAAGCTGTGAAATTTCCTACGTGCAGTAATAGTACGGCTGTGAGTATCAGTGGAATTGCCCCCTGAAACATATCCTTAATTTTATGTGGGTATCCTGATGAAATAAGAGAATGTACCAGCGTCACGCACGCGAAAGTGCAGCTCTTGCAATTTCACGGTAGCAGAAATCCTTTTAAAACATTTTCAATTGCAGAAATTTACTGCTTACTTCCTTCATTTCCTGGAACGACTAAAATTAACACCTAATAAATTTAACTACTTAGTACTGAAATACCCTTTCATTTTACTTGATTTAAATTAACACGTTTATGAAGTGTTTCTGCTCGTAGTTTTAAGCACCCAACTCCTTTATGCTAATATTTTTATTACTCCAATACAATAGAATTTCCGAGCTGAGAATGTTTAACGTCGACTGCAATAGGAGCAAATAGATATCCGATTTATATCATAGAGAGGTTGCTCAACGGGTGTAATTTTTATAGAACTTAAAGGAAAGTGTGAAAATTGTAAAACTTCTCCGCTAACTGTATAAATGGTTTAAAAGTTTGCGTAAACAGACAAAACCATTCGCGTATTATTTTAAAATTATGATGATTTAATTATTTTTACCGCTTTCTTTGCTTACATTCATTTTTGTTTCCAGCTTAAGCTTTCGATTTAAAGTTGTTGATAAACCAAGCATTTAACATAGCAAACTTTGGCCAATATTATTCCACTAAAAACTGTTCTTTACGTACACCACAATGTTACGTAAAATAAAATACCAACCATTTCTCTAATTATTTGAGAAGGAAATTAAATAATGTTATAACATTTACATTTCATTGTTGAATAGCTACAACAGTTAAAGGAACTAACATATAACTTAACACTCCACAACAATGATGTTAAGGCATATCGGGGTGTAATGAAAATTCAAATAACGTAGAAGTGGCGCGTTCATTAAGAGTTACTTAAAAGTGAGAAACGCTGGAACTTGGTATGTTTATTGCTGGCGTGTCTGAGTCTATTATTAAATTTATGTGAATGTGATCGGAATATGAATAGTTATTGTTAATCATTCATTACGTGTTAAAATTTATGACAATTCATCGTGTAATTGCAAAGCCATTGTTTAGTAATATATCAAAATGTTGTCATCAGCAATGATAATCAAACTGTTAAAACGCTTTAAAAATCTGTTCGACTTTATCTCTAATAGAATGGGATCCAGATATGTCAGTTACGTGTAGATTGTGCAATCTGTGACAAATCAAATACCTTTTCACCGAAAGTTTTCTCTTCTAAGTGACAGATGCTATGAATTCTTTACAATTCCAACTTTGACGACTACTTACCCAGCAGCTTTTGGGACGGTCCTAATGTTCAGACATTTAAGAAGTGCTAAGAGGTAAACGTGCTTACTTATTCGGTCACTGGTATTTACAAATGCATTATTAAGCGAAGCCATAATTGATTTCTGTTTAGTAGATGCGTATCTGTATCTGCTATAATCTAAGCTTGAAAGCCGAATACATTACATCAAAATTCATAAATATCACAAAGAAAATTGTGGAAGTTTTGCTAAAATTTTCAATCATGTATTAACATAATTTTAAACACTTATACAAACATACTAGAGGGTAAAGCTGCTTACTTATTCGGTCAATAATATATCACTATGCATTATCGGGTGAGACTGCAACTGATTTTTGTTTGGTATCTGGTCAGATCTAACCTGAATAAACTGCATCAAAATTTAAAAATAGAGAGATAAAACATTGTGGAAGGTTTGTAAAAATGGTCAATTATGTATTAATATAATTTAAAAATGTATACGGGCATACTAGAGGGTAAACCTCCTTACTCCTCCTCCATGGTCGTCAGTCCTGGGACTGGTTTGTCGCAGCTTTCCATTTTCCCCTATCTAAGGCCTTTCTCTTCATTTCCTCATAGCTGTTGCTTCCCGAGTCTTGTGTTATTTGTTTTATATATTGAAGTCGGGGGCGTCCTTTTGGGTTTTTACCGTTTACCTTCCCCTCGATAATTGTTTTTATTAATCCATTTCTTCTCAGGATATGGCCAATTGTTTGGGTCCTTCTTTTCGTTATGTGTCTCCATACTTTCCTTATTTCTTGCATTTGTTCTAAAACTTCTTCGTTCGTTTTCCTTTGTGTCCAAGGGATCTTTAGTGCTCTTCTGTAACACCACATTTCAAAAGCCTCTATTTTCCTTCTGTCTGTTTTCCCAATGGTTCATGTTTCGCATCCATATAGCGCAATGCTCCAAATGTACGTTTTAATAAATTGTTTCTTTGTGTTTATCGATATGCCATTAGACGTCAATAGTTGTTTTTTATCATAGAAAGCTCTTTTTGCGTGGGTTATTCTTTTGTTAATCTCTTACTCATTTGGTCAATAATATTTAAACATGCATTATTGAACGAGACTGTAACTGATTTTTGTTTGGTAGAAGTAAAATGTTTACAGACATACTATAGGGTAAATCTGCTTACTTATTCGGCCAATAACATTTAAAAATGCATTATCGAGGAGGTTATAACTGATTTATCTTTGGTAGAAGTGTATCTGCTCAAATCTAAGCACGAAAACCGAATAAACTGCATCCAAATTTAAAAACAGAGAGAAAGAAAATCGTAAACATATTAGAACACCGTTTGAAACATGGTAATACTTAAGGCATCAACAGTATCCCCTCGGATATAAGTAAAAAACTAAGAGAGAAGGTACTACAAAAATTCTATTATCTCAAATACGGAATATAAGAATGTGATGAAACCCAGGAAGATTATACGAAAAACTGTATTGTACAAATCCTTAAAACATAGAAACCATACAATTGCAATACACATGGTATGATAAACCTGATCTCACATGCTTCGAAGATTCTGACTAAAATACTACCTATACAAAGTGATATAAAACAAAATTGATAAACAACATACAGTTCGGATACAGAAGAAACAGTGGAACAAAAGAAGTAATATTAGCGCTGACATAATAGAAAAAAATATCAGAAAAAATAGAAAATTGAATATAGCATATAGTATCTATAGATATAGAAGAAGATATGATGAAAATGTTTGAGAATATAAGCAACATAAAATTAGCATATGAAAACTGACGATTAATATACAGCATATATAAGCATCAAAAAATGGTGATATAAGTAGGAGGCGTACAAGAAGCCAGAATAAGGACGGAAACAAGACGGAATGTACTTACACTGTCACAATTATTATTCAACGTTTACACACAAAAAGCCTTAGAAGGAGTAAAATAAAGGGTATAAAAAAAGTAACTGAAAAGGGAATAAAAATGGATGATGATATATGCTGATAACATAACGCTAATAAGTGAGAACGAAGAAGAACTGCAAACAGCAATAAGTGAGAGGAATAATATACTACAAAACAACTACGGTACGAAATTAACTAGCAACAAAACCAAGGTATGATCGGCCGAATCATCCCAATCTAGTTGACCAAACGGGCGTGCTACAGAGACAAAGGTTTATTATCATCCACAATTGTATCACTAAAAGTAAGAAAGAAATTGCTAAAAACCTACCACTGGAGTATTGCTCTATAGGTGAAAGCTCGACGATTAGAAAACCAGCAAAGCAAAGACTACAGGGTTTTGAAATTTGGTGTTCTGGAAGAATGCTAAAAATGGAATGGATAAATTCCAAACAGAGCAAATGAAACTCGCAAAATTTATCACAAAGAGATGGGTCCAACTTGTAGGAGATATGCTAAGACACGGAGGCCTCTTGCTTACAATTATGGAAAGTAGGGCGAATGGCTCAAATGCCAAAGAAAGACCTAGATCAAGCTGCTTCAAGAAGATATTTGAAGACGTGACGCTTTCAATCTGATTCAATGCCCAGAAAGAGAAAGAATTATATAAAAATTGTTAGATAAATTGATGTATGGGAAAGTCTAATTCAGTGTTTCGTTCAAACTTTATTTAAATAATATAGGAGTAAAACATTATACGATCAATTTCTTCAGTGTATCTGCGTTAGTTTATTCGTTCGTTTGTCAGTTCTTACTAAATTGAATAGTACCAAGCTTCCGAACAGCTGTAAAAATCTGTTTTAGCTGTACCGATGTAATTTGGGTTGCCTATTGATATATTTTAAATATTATGTATTCAACTGAACTTACTCGCCATTTTATATATAATGTGCCTACTCCTAATTACCCCTTTTGCGTTTATAATTTAGATCCGCTTTCAAAGATTGAGATATGAAAACACCGGTACACTTTCACTCTAAATCCCTTCTGTTAAATCTTTCATAATTAAGGAAAGGAGTTTCCTAAAAGCATCGTATACTATACAAAATTTAAAATGACGCCTCTAAAATGCGTTAAGAACTCAAAGAATCTTAATGTCATCTGTGTAATTGCACCAGGAATGTTTCCGCTACTAAAAGTACCTCAAGTTTCTCAAAGAACGGCAGAAATGTTCCTAATTGTGTCTGATGGTAGCGCAACTTACAAACAGCGCTGGCATTTGAAGAAAAGATCACAATTTTAACGCCAGTCGAGTATAATGCGATTTAGTGCGCTAGGACACCGCAATGCACGTGGGCATTGACCATAAAAATATTTTATAGCGTTTTACCCTACTGTATTTTTGTCTACATATTTTTATAGGCCGTTACGCGGTGTCCTTTTTAGTGCATCCTGCGAACCAGATTCGAAGCACATTTGACTGTTATGATAGCGTGAAATGCGGGCTTTGGCGCATTTTTACGACGTTACACTTTCTGAATAAGCGAGAAGTAAACTCGGTTACCGATTAAAATACGATTTGAATTGAAATGCACAAGAGCGCCGCGCGGTTTAAAATACGTTTAAAATATGGCACTACACTTAACATTAAGGAACAATGTAGACGTTTATGATATTTACTTTGTATGCTATTCATTCCCGCGTTTTAAGTTTATTTCCAGAGAACTTCATGAAATTTCTACGTGAAGGATAAAGTAGCAGATACCATAAATAAATAAACGGATAATGTTATTCGTTGGTTACTCCAAACAATGCATATCCGGTGTTAATGGAATAGAATAATTACATGTTAAAAGCATGCAACGATGCACTATTACATAAACAAACAATGGTTATCAGCAATTTTAAGTTTTCATTTGCCGTCGATGCTTTTACCTTGCACCGCGTTATTGGCATATAGAATACTTAAATTGAGATATTGCTTTAATAAATTATTCATCAAAAATGCATACTAGTTGCAAGCAGAAAAAACGTTATTCTATTATGTTGGATGACATTTTATCATATTCTGTATGTTGATGAACTATTCTAACCAAAAATAAAATTTACAGGATCGTATCAGTATTAATTATATAGATTTAAACATAAAAATTAATAGGAGAAAGAGATAATGTATTTGTAGACAACGTATAACCAGATATAATAATACCTCTCTCTTGTTTTTATAAAACATAAATTAGCAGCCTATAAATGTTTCTTACAGACCTATGTATAAGTCTTTTAACCACTCTCTCCAAGGACCTTGAAGAAAATTATTTACTCGCAATTATTGCAAGACATTGAAACACTACATAAACTGCCACCCTCCCAATTTGGTTTTAGGATAGGGCATTCAACATGTCAGCAGCTCTAACGCGTCAGCAAAACCATCTCAACTGGACTTGAAAATAGCGTATGGTACATACATTTTGAGAACAAGATCCACAGGCTTAAACAGGAAAATAACGAAATTTTATTCAAACTTAAATACACTGCTCAACAAAATTAGGGGAACACTTTTCTGAGCGCCTATAAGTTTTCCAGCAAATGATGGAAGAATTTTTTCCTGTTATATTATTCTCTAGAGGTTTATTGACAAAGTGCTAAAAGAATTACGGTGATTTGTTTGCTCGTTTTCATCGTAGACGGCAAAATGTAACGAAAATCTCAAAACAAAGTGGTTTTGTCCACAAAACAAACATCTGAAACTCATCAAGTTAGTCATTGGACAAAGTAAATCTGTCAGTTTTGACTTTTTCAATGCTTCTGAGTCCAAAATGCATTGATGGTCGATCTATGCGATATGTAGCAAACCAGCTCCAATCGACTCCATCTGTTATCTGCAGAGCTTGGCATAGGTACCAAGAAACGGGTAGATATTCCAGGAGAATGGTATAAGGCCGTGAAAGAGAAACTACCTCTCGGGGCGACCGGTATATTCTTAATTCTTGTCTTCGCCGACGAACTGCTACTGCTGGTGAGCTACAAAATGTACTCCGAAATGCCACCGGTGTGACGACTCAAGGAAGTCAATATGACTTGTCGCAGGCCTGTGCGAGCTCCTCGCTTGAGCAGGAATCATAAAGTTAACGGTCTAAAGTTTGGCCGCGAACATGTGCAATGGCAACTTCCGACACTGGAGGTCTGTGCTTTTAACAGACGAGTCGCGGTTTTGTCTAACTCGTGGCGATGGTCGTATACGAGTGTACAGACGCCCTGGAGAGCGATACACTGCCACGTGTGTACAGGAAGTGGACCGATTCGGAGCTGGATAGGTCATGATGTGGGCTGGCATTAGTATAGACGGTCGCACAGACTTTGTTGTCGTTCCCCAATGATTCAACGCACAAATTTATGTTGAGGCGATTTTTCAAGAGCATGTTGTGCCATTTGCGAACAATTTCGGCGGTGGCTTCATCCTACAACAGGATAATTGTAGAGTTCATACCGCTAATTTAACAACAAACTTCCTCCAGGAACAAGAAATCCAAGTGATGGGGTGGCCGCCCATGAGTCCAGACTCAAATGCCATCGAAGACGTTTGGGATTTACTCAACAGGCGCATTAAGAAGCTTCCTGCTGCACTTCAAACTCTTCGGGGGTTGGCTGAGGCCCTTGTGGAAGAATGGCGAAATATACCACAAGACATATTAAGATGTCTTATTCGCAGCATGCCTCGACGTTGCCAGGCTGTTACTGAAGCTAATGGAGGGCACACGCGGTACTAAAGCTTGGTATTCGGGCATTAACAGAATTTCCATTACTTTATAAGTGATAAAACACATTTATATTTTGGTAGTCTTCTCAATAATTTGGTGTTACTCAAGAAAACCGTTTAATTCGATCATATTGGTTGTTTGCATCTTGTTAAGTAATGTTGAAAGAAAAATATCCTAAAGTTGATCCCTTAATTTGAAAAATTATGAACGGCTAAGGAAGTGTTTCCCTAATTTTGTTGAGCAGTATAATAATGGTTAATTTTACATCTTTTGACAACACGAAAACTAACCTACAAAACTGATAGTGGACCATGGTGCGCAATGGCACGCAATTTGCTAGTGCGCGCGACGGAGCAGTGTTTTTCAATCTCTGTCAAAAAAAACATATTTACTAGAATAAAACGAAAAATGTGGTAAGATCTTGTAACTTCTGAACACGTTAATGACTAAGCTAATCCTTAACAATCATTTAACATTTATAAATTCACTCGAACTGTCTGAGACATTAGAATAGTCTTGCCATTACTCTTATCAGTTACTGTTTATATCCTAAATGTCATGTATAATACTTAATGTTGATTTCACAATACACGATTAAAAAAAAATTTTTTTAAGGAAGCTTTAATAACCCCTGTAGATGGAATTAATTAGAATATAGATGTTTCCATGATTAAACAAACTGCTCAAAGTCCTCGTAATACTGAATTAATTGACTATTAATTAAAGTACCAGCATCATACATAAGTACAATATGGAAATATTTATAGGTGAGAGGAGACATCATAGAATACACATTTAAAATTGTTAAAATATTCAAACCTGTAAATAATGTGTGTATTTGGCTATTAAATAGACTAACGCAAAAACTACTAAAGAGAAATCAAGAGAAGAATATTAAGAGGGAATAAGGTATCTTTTTTTGTTCAGGCGCTTATCTGTTTCATATGTTGGCTATCATATTGGTTAATCTAATTGTTTTGCACAGAAGTGTTCTAAGGTTGTTGGTTGTGGTAGGCATACTCGAATGATTTTAATAATCGAATGGTTAGTATTTGAATGAATTAATAATCAAGATATTCATTTTCTCTACAATCTGGTAGCCGTTCTATTAATTTCTGGTGACTATTTTGTTATAATATGGACTGAATTGGTGCCACGTGAATTAATTGTCATAGTAGAATTTTTGTAAAATATAATAAATTGATAAAAATAATGTAATGGTGCTTAAGTATAAACACTGCGGATGTTGAAAATTGTAGCTGATTCATTTTCAGAAGAATTGAATGCACCTGAGATATCTTCTTTGTATGTAACTGATCTTTTTCATTACAGATTATGACATTGAAATTAAAAATTTAAATCATATAATTTTCAATATCCGATATATAACTGCATGCTCCTTTAATCATCAAATCTCTATAAACGAAAGCTCTAGAATATTACTGGTATAGTATATTCGCGTATGACCGAAAATTTCCAATAGGTAAAGAAATAGTGTACTTTTTCAATCAATAAATCTCTATAAAAAGAAGCTCTGCAATATTACTGGCGTAGTATATTCGTGTAAGATCGAATAGTTCCAATAGGCAAAGAAATCTTATACTCCCGTAATCATTAAATCTCTACAGAAGAAAGCTGTAGAATATTACTGGCATAGTATATCCGCGTACGATCGAATAGCTCCAATAGGTAACGAAATAGTTTACTTCTTTAATCATTAAGTCTGTATAAAAGGAAGCTCTAGAATATTACCGGCGTAGTATATTCGTGTAAGATTGAACAGTTCCAATAAATAAAGAAATATTATACTTCTTCAATCACTAAATCTCTATAAAAGGAAGCTCTAGAATATTACTGGCATAGTATATTCGTGTAAGATCGAATAGTTCTAATAGGTAAAGAAATATTATACTTCTTTCATCATTAAAGCTCTGTAGAAGAAAGCTCTAGAACATTACTTGCATAGTATATCCGCGTAAGATCGAATAGCTCCAATAGGTAAAGAAATAGGTTACTTCTTCAATTACTAAATCTCTACAGAAGAAAGCTCTAGAATATTACTGGCATAGTATGTCCGCGTACGATCGAATAGCTCCAATAGGTAACGAAATAGTTTACTTCTTTAATCATTAAGTCTGTATAAAAGGAAGCTCTAGAATATTAC
>JABXWE010018500.1:0-14255 GCA_014611495.1 Limonius californicus | reverse complement strand
TTGCAAAATCATATGAGAACACATACAGGCGAGAAACCATTCAAATGCAATATATGTGACTTTGAAAGTGCAACTAAGGATCGCTTGCAAAATCATATGAGAACACATACAGGCGAGAAACCATTCAAATGCAGTATATGTGACTTTGAAAGTGCAATTAAGGATCGCTTGCAAAATCATATGAGAACGCATACAGGCGAGAAACCATTCAAATGTAATATATGTGACTTTGAAAGTGCACACAAGAAGAGTTTGCAAAATCATATGAGAACACATACAGGCGAGAAACCATTCAAATGCAGTATATGTGACTTTGAAAGTGCAAATAAGGATCGCTTGCAAAATCATATGAGAACACATACAGGCGAGAAACCATTCAAATGCAGTATATGTGACTTTGAAAGTGCAATTAAGGATCGCTTGCAAAATCATATGAGAACACATACAGGCGAGAAACCATTCAAATGCAATATATGTGACTTTGAAAGTGCACACAGGAAGAGTTTGCAAAGGCATATGTGCATTCATACAGGAGAAAAACCCTTCAAATTGTAACTTTCCGGGCTCGTGGGGAGGGGTGTCGGCAGAGCCAGAATATTAACATGCGCCGAGATTGTAATACTTATAACAGGTTTTAGTATATTTAAATATTACAATAAATTAAAATGTATTTGATTTTGCAATGTGATAAATAAAAGTAATAATATTCGGACAAGTTAATAAGGTCTGCAAAATCCTGGTAGGTACCCCCGTGGTACGTACTAAGTCGTAGGTCACCTCGATGGCACTGCGGCAGTGTTTTCAGGAGAGTACCTGCGGCGTGCGGCAGTTGTACTCTGTAGATTTAAATAAACAATCAAAATGGTTGCCACCTGGCAGTTAATTTTAAATGCGGTGAACAAAATATACCCACGAAGCCACTAATCGGAGTCGTTTCGGTGTCCACAAAGTTGTAAGAGTACACTGTCACCTGATACTCGTCGGGTTAGTCTTAATTCGCCTGTGAAGTTGTTTAGGGTTTTCTTGCCTTCCTTGGTTCAATAAACGGAAGTGATTAGCGGTTCGCTGCGATTAAGATGCGCCGGGAAAGCGAGCTAGGCTTCGTAATCTTGATAAATGAATTTAAGTGTTTCGTAAAATATTTTGATGAAATATTACCGTACGGTGAATACTTGGAAATATATTGATGCCTAATTTAAAAAATATGTACAATCTGGCCTGGCCGACTAGAACGTTTTTTTAAATTAGTTGTGGGACTCCAATTACGGATAATCAAAGGTTAACCTGACCCGACCAGCTTGTAAAACCTTCAAGCTCTTATTTGACTGGTATGTTAACCTAATTGATACTAATTGGCATAACCTGCTTCATATCAATTAAGTTAACCCCAACGGCGAAGTGTTCCACAAAATAATTAAATGCTACACCGTACGGGTACGCGGATTTTAAGGATATCTCCAACGGACTGGAATATTCTGACGGACTGAGAATATTTCGGCGGTTTAACTTGGGCTTGCTCGTTCTCTGGTGGACTAGTACTTCAAGTTTCGGACTGAGTTCCTTGCTGAAATTTCGGACTCCAAGTTAATGAATTTGTATTGAGACTCCGAATTTATACCGGAATCCCTTTCTCTAAGCGGCTCTTCCAGAGTGTGATTGAATGCGATGATGAGTGCCTGGGCAAAAACAACTTGGAACTCCACTAACACTGTTGCAGACGCCTCTTTCGGGAAAGCGACCTAACATTTGATTACCAAATGCTGAAACATTGCTCTTCGGAAACTTCGTTACAAAGTACAATACATGTGACTATGAAAGTGCACAGAAGAATTAACATGCGAAGGCATATGAGAACACATTCAGGCGAGAAACCTTTCAAATGCAATGTGTGTGACTACGAAAATTAAAAACAAAAATTAAAATATCCATCGAATAGGAGGAACTCGACATATAGCGAACCTCAGGTGGCAAGTCAAAATACTCAATTTGAGCAACTCAACAGCATTTCTCATTCGTACCACAAACGAACCAAATTGAGATCACTATGGTAAAACTAATCTAGAGAATGGATACAATTCTGAACCTTGTAACTATGATATCACAAATGCCATAACGGCTTGTTCCCTCCCAGGAACTTAAAATTTTCTTAATTAATCTAGACATTGATATTATGTTAATTTCAGAGACCTTACCAGTAAAAGTTATATACAACTACAGAAGTACTTTATATACAATACACAACACAAAAATTCTGTTAAACACCATAAATTTAGTAAGAATTGTTAAAATTACTTCCAGGCAACCAATATAGCAGTTGAAGACTGGAAAAGAATTCTTACCATCTCCGTAATATATTGCCCGCCAAAAAAACAGCATACAAAAATTAGATTTTGAAAGATTCTTTAAGACACTTGGACATCACTTTATAGCCGGAGGGCACTTCAACACAAAGCATCCCTTTTGGGGATCAAGACCAAAACCCCAAGGGGACGCCAACTTCAACTCGCAATGCAAACTGCGTATCTTTAACATTTGTCCGCCGGAGAACCCACATATTGGTCTTCGGATCCAACGAAAACCCCAGACGTTCTGGACTTCTGTATAACAAAGGGAATTTTCCTAAGCGATTTCGCAGGAAAATCTTGCCTAGAACTTTTCTCTGACCACTCGCTAATAATAGTTAACTGGGACACTCGAGTAAAAAACAACAAAATTACTTACACTATAACAACGAAACTAATTGGGATAATTTCAGAGATTTAATCAAAGAAAAACTACAAACCCACATTCCTTGAGGAATGAGGAAGATATAGACTTTGCTACAGATGTCCCAACGCAAGTGATAGCAGAAGCGGCCTGAGAATCAACCCCAATGGCAGAAGATAAAAGCGAAAGAAACGCCTGCTCAATGTTCATTAAAGCAAAATTGATGAAAACGCAAACTGAGGAAAAAATGGCAGACAACTTACAATCCCAGCGATAAGACCAACTACAACTGGACTGTCAAAAGACTTACAAAACTTCTAGATGAACACAGAAACCATGGAGTACAGGAATACCTGGAAAGTCGTACAGCCACTGCCGTTACACATTACTCATTGTGAAAGCCTACAAGAAAACTAAAACAACCACAAATCCGCGTCTCACCTATAAAAACAACGTCAGGATAGTGGGCGAGAGATGATAGCGAGAAGGCAAACACACATTTGCAGAACATTTAGCAAAGGCCTTCTCGCCATTCAGAAGAGAATGTCAGAAAGACGAAATTCTCAAATATCTTGATGCGCCGCGTCAGATGGACTTGCCAAATAAAAGGGTAATTAAAAGGACAGACAGACCCCAACAAAAATAAGTCTCCTGGATTTGATCTGATCACAGGCAGAGTTGTCAAACAGCTGCCTAGTGCCGCTATCAAAATGATTACTATGCTCTCTAATTCTGTCCTGTGACTGGGTTGTGTACCATTGTAGTGGAAAATTCCTCAAATAATCGTAATCCCAAAACCAGGCAAGGACGAAACATTACCCACATTATATCGCCCCATTAGTCTGCTGTCCATACTGTCGAAAATTTTCTAAAAAGTCTTTTTAAAAGAACTCACCCCAGTGGCTGCGAGGATCAGAAACAAAGAGATACTGTTCTGCTGCATTCTTCGATGTTACACAGGCATTCGACAACATATGGGATAGGAGAAGCAGTGCTTAAAAGGCATTATAAAATAAGCATTGAAAAACATTATTGTTTTATTGTTTGAAAATACAAATGGAAATTTGTGAGTAAGTGCTGTCATAAAAACTGTTGAAATTAGGAGAACTTTAATTGACCTCTCCTCATTTTTTCATCGTTCATTTTGAAGCATTTATGGAGTAATTAGACGGCATTTGCTTATTATAGTTGTCGCAAATATTGAAAAAAAAAATCAGGTTGGGTTGCATAAATTTTACTCTTTAAATGACTCTACGAAAATAAATCTAACGGAGATAAATCTGGTTACCCTCCCGGCCATTAAATGGAGCCTTTTCTACAAATCCATTGACCCGAAACGCACTAATCAAAATACTGTCGAACAGCCAGTGCATAAGGCCACGGTTATAGTGCATGCGTGTTCTGACGAATATCTCGTCTGACGAACACGTCCGAACTCATCGTCAGAAGTGGGTGGTTAGTATTGTTGCGTATACTGACGAAATTTTTGTTTTGTGTCATTCATCCTACAAAATGGATGTGGATGATTATTACTATTTATTGGATAATCCATTATTGAAAATTCTACTCATAAATGAGAGATTGGAATGTGAAAATGAAATGTTTGCTTCAAGAGAGGAAAATGGAGAACACCACACTTTGTTTCAAGAGTTGTTGAGACAACCTAATAAATTTCAGGAGTATTTTAGAATGGCCCCTCAAACATTTTGCTACATTCTAAATGGAATTAAAGAAAAACTGATTAAGCAGTCTAATTTTCGAACATGTATTTCTCCAGAAGAAAAACTTGCTGTTACTTTAAGGTAGGAAACATATTTTATTATCATTTTAATGAAACAGTACAAAAGCAGTTACACGGCTGATCAAATTGAAGAAACCCTTACTATTTCATTTTTAAATAAACATTGTAATGAAATTCCCTAATTTTATATTGAACAAAGACACAAGTTGGCAATTTGGAAAAACCATCTAAAAGAACTTGGGGTGGAGGTTTAAGTATGCAAAACTTGACTGTGGCAGCTAACTCTATATTTAATTGTGTTCAGCGATCTTTTTCATATGCCTGTGCAACGCGTTTAAAGTGGGATAGACATAGAGGACCTACAATTTAATGTGGGCTCCGGAAACACTTCTACTTCAGAGAAGATCGTAAGAGATGAAGCACTCGAAGAAGGTCAACTACTTTTAAACAGTTGATAATTTATTAATTCTACCTGCTGAAAATTACTCCAGGTTACTCCAACAATAATAAAACCAGTATATGGTAATCGTCTGAACGTTACAATGAGAAGAATTGCCTCAGTATTTGTTACGTAGTGTCAATTCAAAGACGGTCGAGCTTGAACTGACTTTATTGACCTACAAGTATCAGCTGCACGTTACTACATGTTTAGCAACAAAGTGTACTTACAAATAATATTGCATTCTTCAACGAGTGTAGAATGACAGCTATTATTCACAAGGATGAAAATTTTGCAACGAGCCAAAGGCGAGTGACAGAATCATCCGAGTGAATAATAGCTATTCTACACGAGTAGGAGACTATACTTTTTCTACGACTATTTCATAGGAAGTTATAATTTTTGGTCCGAATCAGTATAATAATTTGCTTTAGATGGACGTATATCGGTTCACTAGCTACAACCATTTTACGCCGTGTACACCATTGTGTACTGTTTCTGCGTTTTCTTCGGCAGTAAATTAATACACGTCGTTTTCGCGGTTTCCGTTATTTCTGGTGGCGAACACATTTCAGCGTTTTCGCTGTCTGAATTATTCATACCTAGTTCTTACTGTTTTTACGAATACGATAATTTAAAACTGTTTTTGACAGTTACTTCAAAAACAAGTGGGAGATCCCAAGCGCTAACATGCCACGCCCACTAGCTTCCGGTTCCGCAATTTATCGTTGGATTCTGATACAGAATCCCACTGAAATAGAGAACAGAATCCAACGGAAATGGAGAATATCTACCATTCTTCAACTAAAAAGGTATATGTGACGAATACATTATATTATAGTCGTAGAGAAAATATATTTCTCTGTCTGCATTTTGACGAAATGAAGTTCTATTATAAGGTAACAAATAATTAATCTTGTAATAATCTTTTTAGAGAATACTGAACTAAAATACATTTTAACCTTCGCAATACTAAGGGTGGGTATATTGTGTCCAGTTTTAAGATATGCAGTATTATATCAAGGCAATTGTTAAGGCTGGCATTTACCTATAATAAATTTCTATTTGATGTACGTAAAGTTGCATAACTACTATAGTAAGAATAGTTTGTGTCTACGATCACGGCTGAAAACTTTGAGTACATAGATGGAATGATAAGCGGATTACTTGGGTTTAAAATACCAGGTAACTTGTTTGCGTTCGAGTTTTGTTTCGCATTTTAAATATTTCTTGGTCTTTAGAGTATTCTGAATTGCATTTATATATTTCCAATACCTAGGCAGTTAGATATTTTCTGGTCTAAGTCAATATTTAATGAGTTTTGAAATAGTGTTAATGGCCCGAAATGAGTACACCGGCAATATATATTCATATTGAAAATTAGGTACTAATTTAATGCATATCATACTCGTATTTACTTATAAAAAACCAAAAGTGTCTCCACTGGTAAGATTATACCAATTAAAAAGTCAGTTGCGTTTTTGTTACGGCCTAACTAAAACAGTCGAGTACAGAAAAAAAACGCCGATTCATTCAGAAGAACAAATCTTATCAGGATTTTTAAAATTGCTTTGCGTTTATGTATCTTGTTCAATAGTTAACTTGTCTAATATGTATCCCGTGACCACGCCGCACAGCGGGGTATTTATTATTCTAAGAATTATCAGCTATTTACGATGCACTTTGTAATGAATAGAATTTGTGTAAATAATTTTGCAAATATTTTCAATTCTCAGTGGTTCAAACAATTTCTGTGTGTAATAATAGGTTTTTGATGCACCTCTAATTATTTTTGTCGCCCAGGAATGCTAATGGCTCATTATAATAATGACTAGCTTCATGTAAAACGGTAGATATGCGTTTGAGTAAATTATTGACTAATAAGTACCTACTTGCTGTCATCCCTTCCTTTGCCATTATATAAATAAAGAAACATTTAGAATTTTCGTTATTAGAAGGTTATCTATCGGTCGATTGCGTATCGTTATTCATCAAATAACTTTTTATCTTTACATTAATTATAAAATATACAACGTTTTGAAATGGGCCGAAACGCAAGGTTCATTTCTAAGTGTCCACAGTTGAGTACATGGAGGTGTAGTAGAAAACAAAAAATGAAGAAAATGCGCGCTTCGAAAGAGAACGTGAACAAAAGTGATGTGTTAGATGTAGTGCCTCCAGTGAGGATGGCAGTCTCATCTGTTGATGAGTATTTGGATCAAGAGTCGTTTTGGGAAAAAAGTATGCTCCCAAAACTAAAACAGTTTTACTTACACGCATTACTTCCGGAAATAATAGATTCACGGCATGCACGAAAATTGCCTATTCGGGAAACTTATCTATAGTAGTGGTTGTGTAAATATGTATGTATATAAATAAATTGAATGTACCTATATTTTATAATTAATCTTATTGTCATAAAGAAATTGTTACAATTTCCAATACACTAATTATTTGCTTCATATGTACCTTGTGTGGGGATTCTGTAGGTTTTTTTATTATTTTATGTGCAATATTTGGAACATGATGTTATTAATTGGACTGTGAATTAATAAAAGTGAAACAACTATAAAAACGAAATTAAAACATTTTACAAACCAAGCTATTACTGACGTCATTCATCAGAGATAACCCTGTTATTCAAACTACCTACAAATTCCCAAACTTCGTGTTTGTAACAATAGGTAACAAGAAGATTAGTATAATCCGCTTACCTTTCTCCTCAGAGAATACTTTTAAGTTTAGTAGTCGTTTGGTGTGTTGCCTAGTTTCTACACATTTTTGATGTTTTGCTTGAACGTTTTTAGACTTTTCTTTTGAAATAAAACCTTTCTAGGGAAAGTTGAAAAGCAGGTCAATAGATGAGTGTCTTTACAATACTTAATATTATGATGCTAAAGAAAGAAAAATTCGAAAATTTATTTTCTTTGTAGTATATATCATAAAACGCCTTCTTGCATATCAAAGGCTATAACACATGCAATTTTTTAAAATATCATTTTCTGGCCATTTACCATAGTGCACAAAAGATTATTGAACATGCCTATCAATAGAGATTTTCTTCAACTGCTACCGTATTTTAGTAATATCTAATATGAAATCACTTAAAATCACATCTCGATTCTGTTACTAAATGCCAGCCTTAAGAGAAAAATTCAAAAAAAAAAATCTAATTGTTGTATAAGATCCTTCTACTAATTAATCATAATAGTTTTCAAACCAATGAATTTTTTATATATAATTTAGAAATAATTAGGCGTGTGCACAAAGTATCCAGACTTTTAGATTGCAATTTCCGATGTTTTAATACATTTTTCGAGAGAGTACGCTGCAGATATGGTTGTACTACAGTGACTTTATACAGGGACAGCGTAAAAAATTGACTGGAAGCCGCCATGTTGCTGCCAATATTTTGAACTGTGATGCTTGGAGAACAATGAAATAATAGATTTTCTTTTAGATTTGCCCATTATATATGTTTACATTACTGAAATAAGCAATTTAACACCGATCCTCTTCTTAGCATCATAAACCATCATTGAAATAAGATGACAAATCAATGTAAACTTCATCTGTTTTTATTCTTGGCAGTTTCTTATAATTATATTTAAAAATGTTTAGAGCTACTTTAATAGTGATGGCTTCTGTAAACAATTACCTACATGTTACTAGAAATAAACACTTTTTACAAGTAGAACTGTTAAAATAAGGACAAAGAAAAACTGAGAGGCTTTACTATACACATTATTATTTATTATTCATTTACAAACATGTACCTAATATACAAATTATATTTCTTTATGAATGACAATCACCTGTTTTGGTTGCATATTTGTCGATGGCATTTTTAAATTTTCTTTTACCAGCAATTTTTAATCGGAAGATTACAAATCTTGAAATTATTTTCATTTTTAAATTATGACTTAAAGGTAGGGGTGAGTGGGGCACGTTCGGACAGTACAAATTTTTCGCCCAACAGTCGTTTCAAAGTGTTACGGCGCATACAGCAGATAGGTACCGGAAACGCACGTCGTGTCCTGAAGTGTCCGTGATTTTGTGCTATAAACAAAATTTTAGTCCAGGAAAAACTGTTTTTCGCGTTTCTGTAATAGTGTATGAGGTAAGTGACATAAGACTTCTCATTTTTTTAATCACAATGCTATTTGCCAATCATAATAATTAAATGCCATGACATAATCTATAGTTGCATAGTGGTTTTATGGCGCCTAATATTCAGGGATTCAATTTTTATAATTTTAAACTGAAAATGTGCATGCGGGGCACATTCGGACAAACAGGTTGGGGCACATTCGGACTGTCCGAACCTGCTCCAAGCGGTGTACGAACCTACCCCATGAAAACTGCTGTAGTGGTTAATGTATTGTTAGTCCACAGAAAATAGTCCGCACATGCATAAAAAAACCAAGCGAGGAGAAGCTTCCGAAACTGATGTAAAAAAGCCGCAATAAGCGTAATTAAAAAGCAGAAATCGATAAGACAAGCTGCCTTTGAATACGGTATTAGAAAGTCTACCCTTTTTGATCGGATTAAGGCAATAAAACAAAAATCTGGAGACACCTATGAGGATTCGGCAAATGAAGATGATGAGGAAGAAATCTTAAGTGCCTGTAAAAATAGATACGTTACAAGACAAATTTCCACCCGCAAAGAAGAAGACGAATTGGCTGAATATTTGATTTCATCATCCAAAATTCACTTTGGACTGACTTTCCAAGCCACACAAAAACTTGCTTATGACTTTGGTGTTAAACTAAATAAAACAGTACCTTCTTCTTGGCTTGACAATAAGCAGGCAGCCATCGAATGGATACACGGTTTTATGCGTAGACATCCACATTTATCTCTGAGAAAGCCAGAGAACACGAGTCTCGCAAGAGCTACGTCATTCAATAAATTTAATGTAGATATATTTTTCAATCTTCAAGCTGTTCATCAAAAATACAAGTTTACCCCAGAATGAATACTCAATACGGATGAAACTGGTATATCTCCTGTCTTACAAGCGCCAAAGGTAATTGCACCCACTGGCCAAAAACAAGTCGGACAAGTGGTGTCTGGAGAACGTGGAACACTAGTAACTTTTTGTGGAATAATTTCAGCTGCAGGAATTAGTTTTTCTCCCATATATATTTTTCCAAGGCAGATAATAAGGGATGAGTATTTATATGCATCAGCACCTGGTTCAGTTGCATTTGGTTCTAAAACGGGATGGATGACGACTGAATTATTCCCATGTGTTCTAATACATATTAAGAAGCATACTGGGTGTACAAAAGAAAATTCAATTCTTTCAACTCTAGAGAAAATGGTATTGTACTTCTATCGCTGCCACCCCATTCCACCCATAGTATGCAGCCCTTGGATTTATCCATCTATGGACCATTCAAAGCACGAGCAGTAATGCTGGCAAGGCCATAAGAATCCAACACATCCCAAGAATTACTAAAGATCCATATTGGCAGTCTTTCACGCCAGCAGACATCATAAAAGTGTTTAACACGGGAGGTACCTATATGGCCAATAAATAGCTTTGCGTTTACTGATGATGATTTTCTGGTAGCTGGTGTTACAAAACGACCTTACTCCAGTTCATTACCAATCTGTGAATCTTCTCAAACCGACCTAGAACCGGAAGCCTCCACTTCTAATATTGAAGAGGCTGTAGACATAGTCACCGCTATCATAGATAGTATCTTGATTACTGTTTTTAAAGAGTAGAAATTACAAAGGAATACTCCAGGAATTGAAACCTTATCTTAAAGCTGGGAACAAGAAAGAGAAAAGTGAAAGCTTGTTCAAAAATATACACTTGTTCGGAAGAAAAAAATTGCATAGAGGCACAAGAAGATGAGAAAATTAGAAAAGAATCAGCTCAAAAAGTAAAAAGACAAGTTTTTCCAATGAAGAAAATTAAGAAACAGAAGAAGAAAATCGATTCCTCAAGTGACTCTTCTGATTTTGAGGAGCCTGTCAAAGTTAAAAAGAAACTGTTCATATCAAACGGTTCTGACGTAGATAGTGTTTTTGATGAAGACTTCGATGAAAAAGAAGATCCCTTCCAAGTTATATTGGATGATGAACGTATAGCTGCAGAAGATTATATCCTGGTAAAGTTTGCTACAAAGAAAACTTTGAAGTATTTTGTTGGGGTGGTACAAGAAGCCATTACTGAGGACTTTGATATATATACTATAAAGTAAAATTCATGAGAAAAAAGGAAATCAAGAATTTGTTTTTCCCTTGACTGATAATTTTTTCCTAGTAAAACGAGAAGAAATCGTCTCCATGCTCCCAAAACCAGTCGCCATTAAAGGAACAGCTAGGCAAGCTGGATTTCTAAAATTTGCTGTCAACTTCAGTAACCTAAACATTCAATAACTTCTCTATTCTTTATGGATTAAGAAATTGTATAATTTTGTTCTGTTGACCTTTAGTAAGGTACAAACAGGGATAGCAATACCTACTTATTTTTTTAGAAACTACCTACCAATTAAAATAGTGGTTTTAAAATTCATTGTGTTCTACTTAGTTATGTCCGAATGTACCCCAAGTGTTGTCCGGAAATGCCTCGATATGGGGCACTTCCGGACAAATGCTACTTTTTCTTTAAACATATTTCAAAAAAAGTATATAAGTTTAATTTCATTTGTATACATAGTGATATACAAATGTAGGAATAACAAATTGCATATGAGGAAGTTGCTTTATTGTGTTACATAATAATAGCATAATCCATGTTCAAAGTTAAGTGTCCGAACATGCTCCACTCCCCCCTATAGAAATAGTATGCACCTACTACCTCTTGGTTTACACTATAATTAAAATTATACATTTAGTAATCAAACGGTGAATTTCTCTCCTGTATGAGTTTTTATATGTCGTTGTAAAGTAATATTACGTGCGCATTCATAGTCACATTTAACGCACTTGAAAGGTTTCTCTCCTGTGTGAATGTTCATATGCAATCGTACGTTTTTCTTGTGTGCACTTTCATAGTTACATATATTGCATTTGAAGGGTTTCTCTCCTGTATGAATGCTCATATGCAATCGTAAGCTATTCCTGTATGCACTTTCAAAGTCACATAAATTACACTTAACTGGTTTCTCTCCTGTATGAGTTCTCATATGCAATCGTAGGCTATTCTTGTATGCACTTTCAAAGTCACATAAATTACAACTGAAGGGTTTCTCTCCTGTATGACTTCTCATATGCAATCTTAAGTTTTTCTTGTATGCACTTTCAAAGTCACATAAATTACACTTAACTGGTTTCTCTCCTGTATGAGTTCTCATATGCAATCGTAAGCTATTCTTGTATGCACTTTCAAAGTCACATAAATTACACTTAACTGGTTTCTCTCCTGTATGAGTTTTCATGTGCAATCGTAAACTATTCTTGTATGCACTTTCAAAATCACAAACATAGCACCTGAAAGATTTCTTGGCTGCATGAGTGCTCATATGACTTCGCCAGCTATTCTTGTGTGCACTTTTATAGTCACATAAATTACAATTGAATGGTGTCTCTCCTGTATGAATGCTCATATGCATTTGCAAGCTATTCTTGTGTGCACTTTCAAAGTCACATAAATTACACTTGAATGGTTTCTCTCCTGTATGAATTCTCATATGGAATCGTACGCTATTCTTGTTTGCACTTTTATAGTCACACTTAACGCACTCGAATGGTTTCTCTCCTGTATGAATTCTCATATGTCGTTGCAAGTTAGCCTTATATGCACTTTCAAAGTCACATGCATTGCATTTATATAATGTTTCCTCAGTATGAGTTTTAACACTTTGTTGCACGATGCACTTCAATGGAGGGTCTATTATTACATGATCTTCATTGTTACTACGGATTTCAGTTTTTATATCTAATTCTTCATGTAAGTACTCCAGTTTAATGGATCCATCATTATCGTATTTAGGATCACGATTTAAATCAAATGCTTCTGAAGGCAATTCCCATGTTTGAATCTCTTCCTCTTTTACTGTAACATATGTACATGTTTATATGTGGGCTACCAAATATTATATAAAAAACTAAACAAGCACAAAATTATTCTAAATAAACTCCCAAATCTTCTATTTTAACTAAATAATTAAATTTTACTACAACCATTAAACAACTAATATTTGGTCAATTTTAATGGAAATTTTCATATTTTTAGAGTTGCTATAATTCAAATTGGCATGGATTGTCGAAATAGCGAAACTTTCTTATAATATTTTTTTGAAATGTACCTAAACCTCTTTTATGATCATTTACTTGGTTGTACTATATCACTCAAAATTGATTCTAGATGTATAATGAAAATTTACCGTTCGTTTCCAACACATGCTGAGATAATTCTTCTTTGATTTTAGTTTGATGCCAGATATCGGATGCAGAATTGGTAAAATTTGATAGCAAAGTCGCATCGGTAACATTAGGTTTTACATCTTCATTCACATCGTAAACTGTGTCCATGTTGATATGCACCCGTTTTTTTTATACTAAGCAATTATTCTCTTTCCTTGTCTGCTACTTTAAATCTTCGGGTGGTAGGTGGGCAAACAATTGAAATGCACTATAATGTAAGTGTATATAGTCGATATACGAACATTATTCGCCTTTATTGTGGAAAATGGTAATAATAAAAATGTTCTTAGCGTTAATAAAATCAAATATTTGTAACAACACAGATATCTACTACAATTAAGCGTTCTGTCAAAGTATCAGGTTATGTACTTTGCGTGGTGAGCTTGTCATTTGAACTACTTTCGATCTTCATACAAGACGTTACGCTGTTAAATAAACTTACCATTTTATCGTACCCTTTGGATAAAAATCCTTTGGAATGTATTTAACTTCATGCAACAAATAATATTGGCGGTGATTTTGGAATGGAACAACTTTTGGAGATGTATTTTGTTCCTTTCGCTTTCCCCAAATTTGTTATCATTTGATTCAACTTACTATCTTTGACAGTTAATCGATTCTAAAATACTGACTTTAGAAAAACATTTATTTTACATATAACAGCAATATCGTTTTCACATACAAATTATATTATCAGTTAATAACAGTATTGTAAAAGGTACTTGTTTTTTAATACCCAAGCACAGGTAGAGGTACAAACATAGAAAACCACGTAGGACAGGTACAGGTACTTATACTAAATGTACAGGGTGGGCAAATTTCGATGTTTGTATAGGGTAACTCGGTAACTATAGGAGATACAAAAGAATGGAAGTCACATTCTCGATCTCTTTTTTTGAGACAAATTCACTGGCGGAAACAAAAATTTGCTATCGTCTTTTGTTTTCGAGTATAAACAAAAGTTCGATTTTTCGACTTTTA
>JABXWE010018499.1:0-18775 GCA_014611495.1 Limonius californicus | reverse complement strand
ATTTAATAAATACGTCATCATCTGCGTCCTATATGCCTACAAGGTGAAATACTTATTTAATATAAACACTGCATCAACATAACCTTCATACTCAAATAATTCACAACTATAGTGACGTTTGTTTCTGATTTTTAGTTGTCGGTATAGTTGGTTGCATACACAATAGGCGAAAGTGACGCGTTTTTTTTTAAGTATACATAGGCTATGTATACTAAAAAGAAAAAGTCCCTGTATACATAATTACGGCCTATATTTTAGGTGGCATGCATTATGAGCTACCTATTTATTTTTGTGCTGTGCTGCGTATGCATTTCTATCAAATTAGCACAATAGAAGACTTTGATATGTTAATTTCGTGTACCGGATTAATCAGTGCACTTTGTAATTACATATACATGCTCTTTGGCTGCTAAAAGCACCTCTGTATTCAATTAAACTGTAAATTAAGGCACGCAAGTTCATTTAAATTAATATGAAAAGCGAAAATTTGGTATTTGAAATCATGTGTATATGACATCGGTAAATATATAATCATTTCTAGTTATAGTTTGTGCTACCATATCACATCTATATTTAAATAATGATTTAGCTATAATTTAAATTTGAATTCCTATACTAAGTACGTATTCGTACCGAGTGCACAAACATATAATATTTGTAATAAATGTTTGGGAGCAAATAAACAGCCACTTTCTCTTAATCTGTTATGAGCTACCGCCTCTACCAGCAGGTGTGCGATATTTACACTTTCTTAGCACAAATATTAGACATCATACCGTTGGCATTGCAAAGCGGTAGATCGGCTTGATGTATGGCGATTTCAAACAGTATTTGCAAAGCTAGCAAACAAGCATTCGTGTCGCCTCCACGATCACCTTATTTCATTCCGACTGGCTTGTCAGATCATTTATGTTCAACGGTATGGGGTTGTGGACTGTGATTGATACAGATGAGACTGGAATGTGGCATCCTCGATTGTAAAGTAAATAATTTGAACATTTCTGACAAGCTGATTATAAGCCATTCTGATCAGTTGTGAGCAATATGCATTATGTTATGTCTCGATAAGGAAATGTAGTGCCCATATACGTTCATAAGAAGCCCATTGCTCCTGACTTGGTGCAAAACAACGAATCTTATTTAAAGTATGTTAATTATGAGTAAAAGTGTAAATGCTGAAATATATGAATTCATAGAATTAGTTAAATGGTGAGGCAAAATTTTAGTTTATATTGTATAGATAAATTACTTAGTAAGCACTCATGTTATTGATAAAGTTACAACCAATGCCATTGTATACGGTTAAGTGTAATATCTAAAAAGTTGAATTATTTGTGAGAAACCTGATATTATAGCAGACAGTAATTTACTGAAGCTGCCGTAGTGTTATTTATTGATTTATTCCATTATACATATTATTTATCTTCCGACATATGTTTTATATTAAATTGATTTTATATATTCGGAACTGCATATTTACCGTTTCCAATTACACATCGATTACGGAAACGTCAACTACGAGGCTTGTTCAACTGAAACCCATCTTCGATCAACTTAACCATTATAACAAATGCAATAATTCAAATGGCGTTTGTTAATGTTATTAGTGTTTGTAAGCAACACATAAATAAGTTTCTGGCGTGTGAATTAGATTCTGATTTTTAAAACTTCGATTTTGAAATGGAGTTTGTTGTTGAAAATCCGTCCAAGTTTGATCAGCAATCGGTCCTACAATTTTTATGCGCTGAGGGTGTGCAGCCATTGTAGATTCATACGCGAATGCAAGTAGTGAATGAAAATGCAAGTATTGCGTACCCAACTGTGAAAGTATGGTGCTGAAAATTTAAGAATGGAAAAGAGGGGACTATGGATGAGCCGCGGCCAGGTGCACGGTGTACTGCATTAACAGAAAATAATATGGCATGTGTGGAAGGCCTTATTAGAAAGAATCGCCGAATTTCAATAAGACAAATTTCAGAAATTGTTGGTGGGAGTGTAGGATCTGTCCATAGTATTGTTTGTAATCTGGGTTACAGCAAATTTTGTTCGCAATGGATTCCTCGTCTTTTGTCTAATAAACAAAAATGGTTGCGAATGGGCCTTATCTCCGCAACACCTCACAGACTATAAGCAAAATGGTGATGACTTTCTTTTGTCAATAGGGACCCTTGTTGATAGAGTTTAAGGAACCTGGAGTAAATGTCAATGCAAATCTGTACAATGAAACTTTGAACAAGTCTCATCAAGCAATAAGACGGAAACGTCCAGGAACACTTACGCGTGAGGTCATTTTGCTGCACGACAATACTAGGCCTCATGTTGCTAATGTGGTAAAAGAAAATCTTCGAAATGGAGAAATGGAGGGATTTAGAGCATCCACCCTATAGCCCGGATCTAATGCCTTGCGATTTCCATATTTTAGGATCGCCGAAAATGGCGTTAAAAGGCCGGCATTTTGAGTCTGACGCACAAGTACAGATAGCTGTGGAAGACTTCTTCAATCAGCAGCCATAAGAATTCTACGAACAGGATATATGTCGGTTAGTAAAACAATGGGGTAGATGCCTTAACTGCGACGGTAATTATTTGTAATTAAATTGTATAATATATAATAAATTTTTTATAAAGCAAAGATGAGTTTCAATTGAACACACCTCGTACTTATGGTTGTTGTCCTACGCCTAACAGTTAAATTAAAAAATTTCGAGGGTGGACGTCAGAAAATTTCCAACCCGTTATTCTCGGTGATGTGCAATCAACCCCAGCTATTTTAACCTTAACCGTCATTTCACCACGTCCCCAATAGGTACTTATATAACCAAGAGTATTTATAAATGTAAATTTTAAACTATTATGAAGAAAATATTATAGATGTTGTTCGTGATTATGGATTCAATAGCAAAACCATGCAGGTTTCCATAAATGCAGGTAACTGAAACGTATTTTTAGACCAATTTTATATCACTCATTGTCTTATTTATATTCGAAATGTTTGGTTAAAGAATCTAAAAGTCAGTTTTTTGGTGAAGTATTTAAAAATCTGAAGCGTCTTGAATATGAAATTATAATTTGTCAGATGTCGGATATTTCCTAGCGTTATGATTCCACAAACGATGACCTACCTGCATGAATTTGTAACTGTAAACAGTTTAGACCCTGAACAAATTAGTAACTATGTTACACCAACTACTTTCTGTCCCAAATTGCCTTCAAATAGAGACAAACTTTTATGAACAACATGGGGGTAACAGTCGATCAGCCTTCGTTGCCAACCTTTTAGTAGATACGTATCCTAACGGAATTAAATTTAAAAATAGTGTACCATATTTGCCTAGGGTATGGCTCAGATAAGTAAATCATATTTTTACTGTTTCTATATCACTAAAACTAATATAGTAAGTAAATAAGTAATGAAAGTTGATCCACTAAATCCCAATTTTCAGTCCATAAAATTAATATATATGAAATAAAAGCAAACATCATACATAGTTTCTAAATGTATCAGTAATAAAAATAAGCGGTTATGGATTAGAATTGGACATTTACAGAAAAAAACCAATGTAAACAAATTTACTTCAAACATTTTTGGGCCGCATATAATTTTGTGCTTCACATAATGACGTATGTAATACGTATAATTGAGTTTGGAAAACAAGACGGAAGGTCAGGGCTCTGGTAACCTTAATTTCATATCCAGTTGTCCCGTGCAAATTTATGATACGTGGTGATGTGTTGGTATTGTGTATTGAACTACCGTATTATTACCCTTTGTTCATACGAACGCAGGTACCCAATTATTTAAAGCGACTGGATAGACCACTTGTCAAGAGGTTTTGAACACCTGACCTCACTCTCATACTAGCGCCTCACATAATTTCCTCTAAATCAAAATAGATTTCAGATTGAATATCTGTACAACAAACTCTCCGAATATTATTGATTCAATGCAAATTCCACGATCTTAAAGTTTCCACTTTGAATAAGGTATTCAAAATTTTGTCACAATTCTGTTTCTTTCTTTAACTTAAGTTCTGTACGTATATGAAATGGAAGTCAATTCCAAAACTGTATTTGCATCCACCAGTAACTTTGTTAGGAAACCCAATAGACAACCTAAATCTTTAAAGTCGTGGATTTACGAAATTGAATGTTCCCATTCTGAATAACAATACATAGGTCAAACTCAACTTAATAATCAAAAAAATTTAGCTACTATGTTGCTTTTTTTTATATTTTTATAAAGCGTTGACCATTATATCTAGGCAGCGAAGCTTGGTATAAAATCAGAAGATATAAAATTACTAACGGAAACGCTTTCAATTAAAAATTAAATTGCTGTTACCATCTTCAAAAACAGAGGGATTGAGAAAACGTATTTAATTCATTTACGACGGTGGGTGCAGTATATATATACATTTTAATTGTTAGTGGATTAGCAATAATTAATCTTCTTGATGAGGACAACAAGTTTATGATGAAAGACTGACGTTGAGGAGTTCACTTATATTCCCACTGAAGATGACAACTTCATTTGCTAAATATGTATTTAGGGTTTTTAACTATGATTGTGGTAAGGGGTTCCCCTAAGGATTTCAACTATTTGTTCACGTATACTGTACACAGACTGACTTATATGAATAGATTATGTTTTATAATATTAAAGTACTCTACGCAGACTTCATACAGTACCCTTTTTATTTGTGATAATTGATAAAGGTGTTCTTCTTCCTAATATTCACTTTCTTAATCAAATAAATGAAAGTACGCACTTGCGCATGTAGAATATCTAGGTTCAATTAATACCACTAGTAAATCTGATTAAAGTTCTGCGTTACTGCTGGAGTTTATTGAACAAAGATGATGTTTTAGAAGATGAACCGTAAAGCTTACATTAAGCCAGTGATTAATAATTTCTAGCTTAATACCATAAAGGAAATAAAAATAAAAGCACGTCCTAATACCCTGCTAAGGCTCAAAATTATTAAAGGCTGTAATTTGAGGTGCATTCAATTATGAAACAGAGTTTAATCAAAGTTTCCATCGGTACAGCAAAGAAGTTCTGAATTTTATTAATTTAACGAAATTATTTTAAATTGCATGTTACAGTAGTTAAAAGTATTACATAACCTAATCCTTTAGGTTTTTCGATTATGTAATATGTTAGTTGTGCCAGAACAACTACAATATCATGAGTATACAGTGTGACCAAGATAAGTGGAGCATGCGTGGGGATCTCCTAAACCAGCGGCAAACAACGTTTTGGACGGTAGCCAAATTTAAAAAATAAGTTTGCCTGCCGGGCGTCAAACCTAAATCTTATTTTTTTATTATTTATTAGATATGGCGAGGAACCGCCAATCGCGCTTTTTATATGTCTAAACTCTATTTGTTGAGCATTGAGCTAGAACGTCAGAAACGTGTGATCGTAGGGGGCGTTCTACTACTTTAAATTAAAAACAATTAATAATAAAATTGTATAATTCGACGTTAGAAGAAAATCCTGAGATTTTACTGACTGACATTGTACAAATTGTTGCTAAAACAGTGGGTGTTAGTGCTGCAACAGTACAGAAAATTTTAAAGGAGTTTCGGGATATTAAAACTTTGTCTTTTCCAGAATCTCCCGGAGTTAGAAAAAAAGTTTTAGATGAAATTCATGATGTTCTTCTCGTTGAAATTCGTAGACACGTGCTATTTTTAAACAAATTGTAATTTTTCTGTACAATAGGCGAAACTTATTCCTAAACTTGCATTTCTGAGCTTGGTAAATTTCTGTGTAGGTTCACGAACTTTTTTTCGGAACGAAATGCCAACCATACATAAAAGAGGTCGACTTTATATGGAATATTAAAAAAATTTAATTTTAAATGTTCAACTCGCTGCCATCAATCCATGTTAATGGATAGAGACGATATTATCGCGTGGCGTCGAAGTTATCTTAAAACTATCCGAAAATTTCGGGAAGCAGATCGAATAATTTTTTATACCGATGAAACTTGTAAGTTTTGCTTGTTGACTCATTAATATTAAATTTAATTATTTTTTTAAATAAAACAACTACCAATAAGGTACCTATAACATTTTTCTAAACTTTTCAGAACCACCAATTCTTCTAAAAAAGAATTCTAACGGCGCGAACGTTAATTTAGAAACGCAAGGAATATTACGTAAATACACATCCGGTAAATCAACGCAACTGTCAAGGGTTTGTTTACGTTCTAGCTCAATGCTCAACAAATAGAGTTTAGGCCGCCTCATTCTCGAACGTTCCTGCTGCTTCTGGCCGTTGTCGGGTCAGCGTTGTGAGACGTAGATCAGTCGTTTGCATATATTTTAAAGGACTCCGCGCCGCCGCCGCAAAAAGGGTACCTACTCAAGCACTTTTTTGGCGGAGGTTGGCGCGGTATCCGTAATGTTGTTAGTACACAACTGCAGCTGGTAATTATTGAACTTTTTCAAAGATGGTCAATGGTCTGGCCCTTTGTCTTTTTGCTATGATTATTTGGATCGCTGCTTGTTCGCAGATTGCGGGCATGCTTTAATCTACCACTTCAGTAAAGTTTAACATGAGGTGAAGCCTTGCGGGCCGCAGTCTGTTGCTTGGCGGGACGCATGCGGCCCGGGGGCCGCGGGTTGGCCGCCCCTGTTCTAAATGATAAACGATAGATATTCGGATTAATGAGAGAAACTATGCAGCATCGGAAAGACTACTAGAGACCTATATTCAAATTCAGACAACGGTTTTTGCCTGCTGTGAGTATTACTTGAATGGGCGCTCAACAGATAAATATTTGCTAAAATATACGTAACTTCTCTCGGCTCTATAACAGTTGGGAAAAAATACAAAAGTTTGAGGGAAAAGCCGTGTGGCGGAGTTGAGAGGGGTCAGCGGCGGCAGTCTACGTGAGGCAGTGATGAGGACAAGCGTATGCTTGCATATCTTTGGCGTAATCACTAATTCATAGCGTTTGCGAACTTACTTACTGATTACTATTCGAATATGCTCTAAGCTGAGACAAGGTGCGAATTTAGTGTTACCACATATGTTATTATATATAAAGAAGCGCTGCAATGGCAATGTCAGCTGATATACGCAGTGGCGCTCCTGGCTAGGTTATGGTGTATATACCACATATGTGTTTACCCGAATGGTTACGTATTAACTACTTGGTATTATATTATGGTTGTTATACAAGATTGGTGTGTCTATGTAAGTAGTTGTTGAAAACAGTAGCGTAGTAAATATAAGTAGGTATATGAGTAGATAATGTGTGTGGCATGATTAAGCATTATTCCCCTAGCAATCAGTCGGCAGAGGTTACATCGAAAATGTGCCTACGACGAATTATTATTATTATTATGAATGCAGCATTAATATCAGGATGACATCGACTGACTGTTACACGGGGGTGTGGACAGTAATCATACTGCCCCCTTCGCATGTGGGGCTGAGCGCCCCCCCCCCCCTCGCAACTCCTGTGAATAACAGAGAGACTGGCTGTGGACGAAGTCCATAGCCTGGATTCCTCTATAGGATTGGTGCACCAAAAGATATGCATAATTGTCGTAATTACTCTACGATTACGAATGACTGCGGCCGCAGCCCGCAGCAGCTAGCCGGCAAATGAGTATCCGTATCCTGTTCGAATCCCAATCCAGGGGCAGAAGGCTGGAGGACCCCCGGTGAGTACAATTGCTCAATATTTATTAACAGATCAGTAAATGTGTGTTTTAGTATCTGTTGCATGTCACTTGCCTGTCGCCGCCAGTGAGTTCTGCTCGCATCCGCTGGTTGTTTACCCAGGAACTGCATAAATGAAATACAGCAGCGCTGCAACCGTATTTAAATTTGAAAATTCAGTAGTTTTTATTCGCTCCCCGTATGGTCGACCCTAACACAACTAATGTTTAATCCAAAGGATGCAGTCCATTGCAACTAAATCTGAGGATCTGACTGGCGGAAGTAATTTTCGCAAATCAATCTATTAAATTTTAATTGTTGTTGTGTTGTTTTCCTTTGTTGATTTACAACATACCATAAAGACTTTATATTTGTTAAAATAAAACCATCAATGTTATACCAGAAGAAAAGGAAGCTATAGCTGTTTTCGATTCGATGATAACATCCCCATCCGACGTCTATTTAAGAAAATAAAGTAGATGTCAATATTTTCAATATGTAACGAATTATGACAAATCGCAGATTCGACATCTACGTAATGAACGATAATCAAAGCCAAACCGAAAATTTTGCTTTATTCCGTCGGAATATTAACCAAAATACAGGGAATTTTTCTTTTTAGTATACATAGCCTATGAATACTTTTAAGAAGAACCGCGTCAAATTCGCCTATTGTGTAGGCAACCAACTATACAGACAACTCAAGCATGCTGTGACCACAGCAATCAAATTAATTCAATGCTAAAAAATAAAATTAATCTTTATTTAGTGTCAAACAATTGTTAGAAAATTTAAATCAGAGGGATGCGTAATAAATTCCCATAAAATAAAAACTGAAAGTAATCACGTTTTAACCGAAGAAATTAAATGAAATATTTTATGCTACGTTGAATAATAATAATTAAAAAAAGTTTGCCGTCGCCGGGAATTGAACTCGGATCAACTGCTTGGAAGGCAGGTATGCTGACCATTACACCATTTTGCCACTGTTGTATGTGTTTTGTACAAAAGAAATATAATGTGCACGGACCTTACGGAAATATCACCCTGTCAATTTTTGCATTTAACAAAAAAAGCCATCATCTGTGTCCTATATACAGGATGAAATACTTATTTAATACAAACACTGCATTAACATAACCTTCATACCCAAATAATTCACAACTATAGTGACGTTTGCTTCTGATTTTTAGTTGTCGGTATAGTTGGTTGCATATACAATAGGCGAATTTGACGCGTTTCTTTTAAAAGTATACGTAGGCAATGTATACTAAAAAGAAAAATTCCCTGTATATGGAATTTTTATAGTAGTCTTTGAGATGCTGATTTCTTACCGTTATGAGACCCCATGCATGTCATAATTATCTTGGACACACTGTGTAAGGTTTTTAAAGTATTTATATGAATCTTGATATGAAAAGGAGGATCACGGCCAGAAAGATCTTCAAAGGTCAAATCCGCAATCACCTGGAGTATCACTTTAAAACACTTACCTTCTCTGAGTGCCTTATATACATATATATGCGTCTACAGTTAAGATCGATTTTTAACAAAAAAAAGCAGTTCGGAACGAAAAGAATGAAATAAATTTTTTTAAAAAGTAAATTAGTTTGTATGGGTTTGTAAAGAGTTCACTTAGATGCCAATTCAACTGTAATTGCAAACCGAAAAGTCGTTGACGAATTCTATTCAGTACGGGCAAACGTAAGTGCAGGAGTAAGCGCATCCCGCTCGTTAATGTTAATTTGCATGAGCCGTCTTAGGGAAAGTTTGAATTTGAATAAGTGTGTCTGGTTTGGATGAACTTACACTCAACGTTGAGATACGCCGATGCGGACTGCGGTTCCCCGATGCCATTACTCACTTCACAGAGGTACTGGCCCGAGTCGTCCGCACTTACGGGGTTTACAACTAAAGAACCATCTCGTCGTATAGTGATTCTGGTTTCGAGGGCGGCAACTTCCCTTACCGGTGCTCCTTCCCGAAACCACTTCACCGTTACGTTTCCTGGTAGAGCTTTCGCTTCACAATTGAATTGCACTTTCTCTCCTTCTAGTTTAGTTTGGTTTGTGGGAGGTACCATAATTACAGCACCTCCTGCTATTATTACTCGAGCTGTGTGCGAAATTTGTCCTTCGCCATTTCGAGCTATACAAGTGTAATCTCCTATGTCTTCGTGTCGAATATTTGAAATACGGAGCTCCGTTCCTTCATTGAATATTCCTGAAGTGTTGTGCATCTCGTTAGCGATGTTGACTTGTTGAGAAATGTAAGAAGTTATCATAACTACATCAGAGTTTTCAGCGCGTATAATTTTCAAATGTTGCTCGGTACTATTCAACTTTTCAATTGATTTTGCAAGCAAGTTTAGTTCTTTATTTGACATAGAAAAGTGTTGAAACTACCGTGAGGAATTTTAAAGCGGATTTTTACCTTTCCGTTGCAGGAAAGGACGCATATATTGATTTGGAAGCATTTTGTGAATTAGATATGAGAGGGACCTCCGGTTTAAAAGGGTTGGAAAAGTTGGTTACGTTTTCATTGCTTTGGGTTTTCACCGAAGTTACCAAAACATTCAAATTACTTAAAACAAATTTCAAAACCTCAATAAGCAAACCAAATTCACTGAAAGTACTTTAGTGCCATTTTCATACGTTTCAATCAACACTTTGTTAAAATTGAATTATTTGTACAGTTTTGTGCAAAAATATTAGCACAAATTGTAAAATTTCGTATACCTAATTAAGTATACTGTTATTATAGAAATTTAAATAAAATATCAATGCTATTTCGAAAATATTTAGAAATAAAAGGTAATATAAATTTTAAAGTTCCAAGTTCACTTGAAAATGGCTAATAACTGTCAAAACACCTTAAAACGGTGGGCGGTTCTTAAAATTTAGTGCTGCACGGACTCGTGTTCTAAGTAAATATTTTGTGGAGACCCTTCCCATGCATTCTTTCGAAATACTGTATTCTTTCACTTACTATCCTGTTGTGTGTGATACAGGTAATACAAAACAGCCTACAGCTTAACATGGGCACCTAACCACAGAGGTGCCTTCTTCTGCAGAGAGAACTTACTGGACTCTCCCAGTTGAAATGAAACATTAAAACGCCAACCCCCAGAGGATATTCTGTGAAGGTGGGCAACACAACTAACACCTGCATAAAACTGGAAGTTGTCCCAGTATGAAAGGGGTTTTGAATTGTTCGGTAGTATTTGAATTTTAGTACCAGTTTGACAACTCTTGTTAAAAAAAACTGCAAAAAGTAATATTTAGTTTCCTGCGTTTTAGTTGGAATAAAACAATTCCATGAATAAACTAATGCATTGACTGAAACATTGAAACTTTATATCGTCAACCCTCAAAGAGAATTTTACGAATGCAGGCAACACAAATAACACCTGCATAAAACTGGAGGTTGTCCAAGTATTAAATGATTTTTGAAATGTTCGGTACTATTTGATTTTTAGTACCAGTTTGACAACTCCTGATTTAAAAAACTGCTGCTATAAGTAACATTTTGTCTCCTGCGTTTTAGTTGGAATGAAACAATTCCAGGAATAAACTAGTGCACAGAACTTATTTGAAACATTGAAACTTTATATCTTCAATCCTCAAAGAGGATTCTAAGAATGCAGGCAATATAACTAACACCTGCATAAAACTGGAGGTTGTCCAAGTATTAAATGATTTTTAAAACGTTCGGTACTATTTGATTTTTAGTACTCGTTTGACAACTCCTGATTTAAAAAACTGCTGCTATAAGTAACATTTTGTCTCCTGCGTTTTAGTTGGAATAAAACAATTCCAGGAATAAATACAGAACTTGGTTGAAACATTGAAACTTGATATCGTCAACCCTCAAAGAGGATTCTAAGAATGTAGGCAACATAACTAACACCTGCGCAACACCGGAGGTTGTCCTAATGTAAAATGATTTTTGAAATGTTCGTTGGTTTTTAGTATCAGTTCGACAACTCCTGTTTTAAGAAAATGCTGCAATAAATAACATTTTGTTCCTTGCGTTTTAGTTTGAATAAAACAATCCAATGAATAAACTAATACTCGGAACTAATTGAAACATTGAAACTTTAAATCTTCACCCCTCAAAGTCCAAGTCCAAGTATTAAATGATTTTTGAAACGTTCGGTAGTATTTTAATTTTAGTACCAGTTTAACAAACCCTGTTTTAAAAGAAGGCTGCAGTAAGTAACAATTTGTTTCCTCAGTTTGAATAAAACAATTTAATGAATAAATTAATGCAGAGAATTTAAAAAATAATATGCACTTTATGGGATGTCGATTGAAACATTGAACTAAACGGCTAAGTATTAATTAATAATTTTACTTATTGATATGACAAGAAATTTAACTACTGTTAACTGCGGTTAACTGAAAACGAATGTAATTTTAACGCACAACCATTAGAAACATATCATCAAACAGTACATAGGAATTTCAAGTTATCCTGCAAAGAACGAATTATTTACCTTGGTTTTACTAACTTGCTTGCATTGAATTTAAAGTTTGTATGTATATAACCGATACTCTGAAGTAATTATGATTTCCTCCTGAAATATATTAGTTACCTATGGTAGCAGAAGGTTCTACAGGATTAGCGTCTTTGTACCAAAGAATTTCGGGAGTAGGTGTACCTTCTGCCTGGCAGTTAAGGATAATAGCGTCGCCCAAGTTGACGTATATAACATCTTCTGGTGTAACGCTAAAGCGGGGGGGTGCGTGTACGTCCAGGTGAAACCAGGTTCCATTCTTGTGCGAGTTCGGGGAGCGGTTGAGGAATACCACTTTGCATTCGTACCTGTGTCCAGAATAACGATTGCGTTCCGCCTCTTAACTACAACAAAGTGTTCTTACCAGCCCTGATCCGACTCGCGAATGTTCGTCAGGTTAAGGGAGGCGGCTCCGTAGGGAGAATCCGGGGACACACGGGAGACGCGTCCCTCGTATCCTTCACCGCTGTGAGTAGGGTAGCTCTCATACCAGATGTAGATTGGGATTTCTTGACCCTTTAAAATGATGACATTTGTACAACTTGATGGTTAAGTTTTTCCCGACGTTTAACACCTTTAACGCAATATATGTTCCTAATCTACTCTTTCAGTGAACTGTTCAACACATGCTCATGCTCGCGGAAAAGCAGAATAACAAATTTTTCTAAAATTATAACACTGTTTAATTACGTATAGATATAAGAGTGATATGAACCTTCTAATTTGCACATTAAAAATATAGCTGTAGCGGTAGTAGTTTATAGATTGGCTTATTAAGCTGTCTTATTTTATCTATTTTGGCCCCTTTCTATATAATATTCAATTCACCATATAAAATCTATAAATATCTGGCTGTTTACTTCAATTCTTTACCGTTCTGCTGATTAGAAGAAAAATTTAAACTCAAGATATCCTAATTTCATATTGTTAAGCAACTTTCCAATTTCTAACTAGAAAAACAACTGATATCCTGTGCAAATTAAAAAAACATCGAACGCAGTGTTGGTTTTTATCAGAAATTTAGTTTACCTTTTAATTCCCAATAATCTAGACTTTTCTTGAATACATCCACGTGCAACAAATTACAATTAACAAGCAGAACATGTGTTACTATGACTAATTTACTACCCCGAGGCACAACATTTAATTTCCTACAATCTAAAAGCAAGAGGAAAGAGTCGAAAAAAGTCGCAACAATCCTCTTATAATCTGGGTATAGGACCGAGAAGAATCTCGGGATGATTGCTCAAATTTTAGGCAGATTAAGCTATTACCAACACTTGACTGTTCCGACAATTGCCAGAAATTTTACAATTTTGTTTCGAATCGGAAATGTATTGAATCAAATTTATCGTATCACAGTTTAAATAAATTTATTACTAACATAGTTTAATATTGTCAACAATATTTGTAATAAGCTTCTAGAACCCTCGCTTAGCTTCCATACTGAGATGTTTTTTTTGTGCACTATCCTGTGTATAAATCCTTGTTAATACCATAGGATTTACTTCAATAGCTGGGCAGCTGCACTATGCACAATAAAGTGTTTCTTCTTGGGGCTACGGTAGCAGAACGAATGACAAAAATTCCAGCGAAGGTTAAGGGAATGAGACTCATAGCTTCCAAAGCCGGATTGACGAATTGTGTATGGTGGGTTGCAGCCCTGAATTTTTATTGGGTCACATAACACATTTCTAGGTTTCCAATATACAGGTTTTGTTTAGAAAGTGAACGCTGTCAACTGAGCTATCCACCACTAACTCAAGATATATATATATATATACAGGGTGTTTCGGAATTGCACAGCACTATTTTAGGGATGTGTTCTCCAGCACGAAATAAACAAAAAAGTTTCAAATTAATTTATTACCGAGATATTGAAAGTTAAAGATAAATATATCGTTTACTTTTTTAACAGTTGATACAACTCTGTCATTAAATCTGTTGATTAGTATTAAGTAACCTGTTTTACTAGTTCCTGCTCGTTTTCGTGTGAGTTAATAGTACTTTGAAGACTCTTCAATTCGTTATTGTCATGGGAGACACCACAAATTTGTTCAGTTTTGTAGAACAAACAGACATGTTTTTAATTTATGGCGAGGTACGTAAAAATGGCGCTGCTGCTGTTCGAAGATACCACGAAACATGGCCCACTAGAAGGATACCAAATCGTAAAATGTTTGAAGCCATTGAAAAACGTCTTAGGGACACTGCCTGAACGAATAAACGCGGGTCGGCAAAGATTTCGACGAACTGCAAACGTTGAAGAAGGGATACTCAATGCTGTTCAGTTATCTCCTAGTACTAGCACCAGAAGATTGTCACTTCGTTTCAATGTATCATGTACAAGCGTGTGGCGAACATTGCGTGAGCAACAATTGTATCCATTTCACGTTACGCCTGTGCAAGATCTGTTACCAGCAGATTATAACAAGCGCAGAAATTTCTGCCAATTGTTAATTCGACAATGCATACGAGATCCTAACTTCCTGAGCTGCCTGCTGGTTACCGATGAATCATGTTTTATAAGAAATGGTATTACTAATTTTCGAAACACCTATACTTGAAACGAAGAAAACCCTCACATGACTGCTAGTATGCATTACCAACATACCTTTTCATTAAATGTCTGGTATGATCTTCTTGGTGACAATCTCATCGGCCCCCTCTTTTTACCAACAAGGCTTTCAGGAATATCTTACTTGCATTTTTTGCAAAATGATCTATATGACCTTCTAGAAGACATTTCAATTGCCAATAGGCAGGGGATGTGGTTTATGAATGACGGTGCCCCTGCTTACTTTTCTGATATTGTCACTGATTATTTAAACATAACATAATGTAATCGATAGTTGGTCGAAACGGACCTGTTAAATGGCCACCACGATCTCCTGATCTAACGCCATTAGGTTATTTTGTGTGGGGCTTGATGAAGTCTATGGTTTATTCTATGTCTATTGGCACACAAGAAGAGCTAAGGAATCGCATCGTGGAAGCAGCAGCAACTATCAAGGGTCATCCTGATATTATAAGACGTGCCAGAGAAGCATGGATTCGTCGTGCTGAATGCTGCATTCAACCAAATGGAGACCACTTTGAACAATTACTCTGAATGTTTTATTTTTAAATAAATATCTTTAACTTTCAATATCTCGGTAATACATTAATTTGAGCCATATGTTTGTATGAACTTTTTTGTTTATTTCGTGCTGGAGAACACATCCATAAAATAGTGCCGTGCAATTCCGAAACACCCTGTATATATACATACATACAAACATATATACAATAAAATATTTTTTAACGGCTGACTAAGGGGTTGCTTTTAAAAGGGGTTATGATTATTGGGACTCTTTTCGACATTTCCATAGCTAAAGAGTTAAAAAATTCTTTGCAAAATATAAACAGTAATGCTCTCATGACATACTACTACAAAGAAAGTGAGTTTGAAAAGAAAAACATGCTGAGATAAAGAGAGAGACACACATATGCATCTAAAACACGTACAGTTTCATTCGAAATTAATCGTAAGCGATTAATGTCGAACAAGAGGCAGTAGTAATGAATTTAAGAATACTAGAAGTAATAGAACACCAAGCAGTATTTTTGTGACTGTTAATACAGTGTGTGACTAGTTCAAAAGTGATTTTGAAAAATATGTGCAAAAGATAGAGTTGCTATTTCGCTTGGCGATACAAAATTTTACAGTAAAATTTACGAACAATTGCATGAAGATGTGAAAGTATATGACTGTAATGATTTGATGAAAAATGATTGGTTGGCATCATCTGCTCTCTCTTATCTCTTTCTTGTGGATCACATCACTGTGGCCAATCACAAACAACCACGTTATAAAAGTAGGTATTTTGAAACTTAGCAAAGGCGCACTGTGGTATGCACTTCGGCGCCGAATCCATTCCGCAGAGCAAAACTAGTTTACTGGTAGCGAGTAATCCAATTGTATATTTATGTCTACTAATAGACAGAAATGCTTAGGTTAACATAAAAGTACAACTGGAAGTAAGAAAAATGTTCCTGTAGTGCCTATCAGCATAGTCTGATCATGGCGCATTAGGAACCAAACCTAGGGCTTCTGCCCATCCGATGGCCACCACAATAAGAGAGCAGAGGGTGAAATCCTACCGTGTCGCCTACCTTCTTCTCCCATTGCAACACATACGGCACAGGTTGATCTCCTGGGAACTCCACGTGACAGTTGAAAACCACAGACTCACCAAGTATGGCGGTGATATGCACTGCATCTTGATGACTATTACAAAAAGCTGAAAAAAAAAAGAATTCAGTTAGACAATACGTAGATAGGTGACTCTTTTTCACATTCATGTTATGCAAACACACATAAAAATTCATAGAAACGTAAAATTTTTCTTTCTAATAAACAATTGTAGAACACTATAACTAGCGATGTGCAAAAAGAAAATTTTTGTATTCATATATATTGATGTTTCGATATACTTCTATATATTAAGAGAAGGCCACACGCTAGCATGTTAGACTTCTATACTAGAGGTCTGAAATTCAATTCCCAGCACCCGAATATATAATTTTTTATTGCAACGGCAGACCTGGCATGTTTTCTCTTTGGTAAATCTTTTGTGGAGTAGTAAAGTGTTTACACTTCCCGTAGTTCAGAACCTATGTTAAGCTGTAGGTCCTTTATGCCTGTGAGACCTTAAATGCCCAACACAGGCGTAAGAGAGAAGATCGCTACAGCTCTAATGAGATCCGGCACTTGAAGAGCGAAATGTAAAATACAATAAAATTACATCTTATTACCAACTTTTCTGGTTTTTTTCTATTAGCTTTATAATTTTTTCAAAACGAAAACCGCAAGTCATGTAAAATTACACATATGTTTAAAGGTCATTGAACGACAATGTAAACATATACCGGGTGTTACATTAAAAAAACTGAGATATTAGGAATCGAATTTTATTGAATGTGGTTGTAATTTAGGAACATCATTTATAAGATATTTAAATTATAAACAGTACGGCAGCTATCTGAAAATGCGTTTAGGTAAACTGCAAAATAATTTTGAAAAATTATATCCCGTTCTTTAGACAGGTACAACTATTAAACAGAGACCGTCATTTTTTCAAAATTTAATATATTGTTAATTATTTCCGAAACCCTGTAGAGTCAGCAATAATTTTAAGTTATGCACAGTAATCAAACAAATAACTTCTGTATTTAAGGTTTTCTCCAAGCTGCTATAATAGAGACATTAGGAAAGAAAATCGCACTATTATGTTCCTCTGTATGTGTAGCCGTATTAATGTGCATTACGCAGCCCAAAACGCTATAACGTGCGGCACTACCATGCCCACGACCAACTTACGAAGCCCGACCTCGAGCTTCCTACAGATAAGCGTGTATAAACTGTTCTACCGATTTGTTATATAATGGGGGCGTTTCTATTAAAATTTATGGTGGGCATCTATGATAGCTTACTACCTCGTGATATACGCTTTGTAGTTGCTCGGATCTCATTGTAGAGAGCGCTTCACCGGAATTTGTATATAACCTATACATCATGGATATATTCCATCGATTTTACGACGTACTAACTGTTAAAGACAGACCCTCATTTTTTCAAAATTTAAGAAAATGTTAATTATTACCGAAACCATTAGCGATAGATATGTAAAACCCTATATTGTTGTAAAAACTGAAAAATAAGAAATCCAAAAATGTAATAATATACAGGATGTTCTATTTAAAATAAAGAATTTGTCCATTGTCCCACCAAAACAAACCCTGTATGGTCAGGAATTATTTTTAAGTTATGCATCGTAATAAAACAAGTAACGTCTGCATTTAAAGTTTTCTCCAAGCTGCTATAATAAAGACATTAGGAAACAAAATCGCACTATTATGTCACCCTGTATATGTATATATATATATATATTGATACGTGTTAAGTTGTGACTTCCGCTATATAGATGAGGCGACCTGACTTCCAGGTAGTCCACTTAATTAATGTCGCATATAATTTACTATTTGCAAAGAGGGGAACCTAAAGATTATGTTTATCTAAAGAGGGGTAACGATTTTTACAATTTTTTTCGTATATATTTTGTATATATATAAAATACGATGTTACTTCCATATACAATATTGAAGAAAGGTACATTGTCACTTCCCAACGACATGGATATGTTTTGGGACCCTACAACTGGCAACGGTGCGATGACGCACGTTTTTGTATTCATTCGCTTCTGGCTTATTTACAAATATAAAATAAATATTATTGGTTTGCCTGATAGTGTGCATTACAGTTGTGGGTAAAATTGATTCTTAAATTCACCGCTTTTATTAACTGGAAGGCAAAAACTAAGTGAGTTTATATTACTGCGAATAACTGAAGATTTCTTGTCTGAAATATGCAATACACTGAAAATTACAGATATGTATGTTATAACAAAAAACGTTGTTTTTTGTTTTATTATATCATCCAGTACACAAATATTTTAAAATTTGTTTAAAATAATGTACCATAATAGGTATAATAAGAAAAACAGTCATATCTGTAGTAATATTGATTTAAAAAT
>JABXWE010018498.1:0-18896 GCA_014611495.1 Limonius californicus | reverse complement strand
TGCATAGTCTGTTTTCAATTTGGCCCTACATGCTAGCCTGATGTTTTTAGGTTGAGCCGAAAACACTGTTTGGGCGTCCTTTTCTACAGCCTTCTCACTCCCGGCGGTGCGCAATTCGCGGATCATGAGATATTGCAACTACTCTAATATACAATTTTACATCGACAAACCATTATTTTGTTGCGTTTCCGCCCCAGGACTTAGGCCCTCTACCTGAACGCTGGAAAGCGAAATGCAGCCAGTTGAAAAGACAATACGTATAATATACGATAAAATAAATTGGTAACAGAGTCTTGGGATTCTTCCGTTTGCAGGAAAATTGGATTCGTGTGCATTATGTTTATAAACGATGGTAGTTTGTAATAAGGCAAACAAATTTCACTAATATAAGCCACTTGTAAAAGTAGATTGGTTTGCCGTATTTTTGCACTGCTTTTGGCAATATTTTCACCTTGTTTCAAACTTGGATATGTTGTCTACCAATTAAAAAATAGCGCAAGTGGAAAGGTTGCCTATTAACGTAGCTACAATGACAATAGAAATCGCTAATTTTAACTGATTTTGAGCCACTTTAATAGCCACTTAGACGTATTTGTTTACTTAACCCATAACTACTTCAAACTAAGCAACGTATACTGCGTAAGCAATAGTATTTAAATCAGTATTATATCTGAATCATTCAATTTTTATCTAAATTTTGAGTCACTATGCCAGACTTACGTAACTAAGAATCAAAGTTTATAATTTACGACAATGATTTCTTGCAATTACTGTTTTCTAACAATATTATCTCATCTCAAAGTTTAATTCGTTTTTTTACTGTTCAATTTTGCTAATCATTCTATGTTTATGTACCTTACAAGGTGAAGACCGCCTGACGATTCAAAACTCCAACGGTCGAACAGGGTAGTTTTCCAACCCCCTTAGAGCCTTAAGGGTCAAGTTCCTGTGTCTACTTTAGAATCAGCTGCTTCGGAGGGATGTAGGGGTGGGAATGTTATCGAACCGTTAGTCAGCACCGGCGTATGGCTTTGCTAGCTTGTTTTTGTTGCGTTGCTTAAAATTATATATAAAATTAAATTTTTGTTTCATGTTTCGGTACAAAGCTAAAGATTTATTTATCGTGGTGGCGTTAGAATATCAAGGTTTCGAACGTTGGCACCAACGGTTCGTGATGATTAATGGTAACTTAATCATCGGTTATGATTAACAATTGCAATTTAAATAATAATCTCTCGCTTGGCTGGATTTACTAAGTGTGATTGTAAGTAAAGATGATACTTTTTTTGTTGAAATCATTAAATAAATATTTATTTATTCAAGCTTGTTTGTGTAGTAAAAGTAAAATTGTATGGTCAAATAGCTTTAAATCAATTAAATCTATAGAGGAAGTATTTTATAAATTAACATAAACATAGTACCTTCATCTCACTGGCCTTAATTGTTAGCTCACACCTAATGCATAACCTTTTTCTGAAACATGAGTAAATGTAGACATTTCACATACAGTTAAAATATAAAAATATTTTGCAACATTATTTGTCGGCTGTTTATGATGTCTTTCAACATTACATTTCGTGTCAACTACCTCTGTCTTGAACCAACTGTGGTTAAATTACAAAACTTATTTAGAGGTAGTTTATGTAACCACAACAAGACACACAAAGGTAAAACTCTTAATCATTGCATACGAATTCTCTACGGCTACACCTCTTTAGAGTTCTAATAAAAATATATTTTTAGTGTTTCGGTGACATCGGAAAGCACATACTGTAGATTCTTCTAAAACTAGGTTGTTTACAAAACATCAGATAAAACTTAAACTGAACATATTTATGTTGTTGGTATTTGCAAAAATAGCTAAAAAGTATTTTAGAGAGTGGTAATAGTATGGTTACGTTTTGCCAATCTACTAAAGAAGCTGTAGATTATTATGTAAAAATATTAAGCTACACAATTGTAAATTCACAATGAGTGAGTGTATTCAAGTTGATGACATATAAAATAATACAGTAAACATGGATCTCCCCATTCTAACTTACAGGGTTTCAATATGAACTAGAAAGATCATCTTAGAAACCATACGATTTCACCGCTTCCTATAACATTGGAGATAGAGAATTCGTAATTGTAATACAACTTGAAGGACTATGTTTCAATTCCCGGAACAACGGATTTAATATCGTTCTACCTCACAATGTATGACAACCCACCGAAATATTCTGTCTATTAAATATTCTCTGCAGCAAAAGTATATTTGCATATGTCTTGGTTCACATATTAAGCTGTAGATCCTCTATGTCTGACTATATCGCCACGTTTCGTAAATGATAAAGCACTCGAAGAACAATGCAACTTGATACTTAGTAATTATCTGGCAGTAGTATGAACATATACATACCAGCTATCGCACCCCATTTCATTGGAAATACTGGAATTTGTTTAATCTCGCATTTATTTTACCTATTATTAGATTTTTTGATTAAATTCTCATTATCACCATGAGAGACAGTGCTTATCTACCCAATTTTTCCAATTACTTTAATCGTGGATATGATCTATTAGCATCATTATGCCTACGTAAAAAAATTAGTTTCTTCTGGATAGGACAGCATTTCCGCTTACGATCAGTTGGTTGTTGTACGATCTAAATTGCTGTAAGCGTACGTTCAAGTACCTTATTTTTTTTTAATTAACTTCTATGTACATTTGTAATCTATCCAGTGGACATTTATCAATCTATATGATGTGACATTAACATGTAGAGTCTTAGCCCATTGACCTAAGCCTCTTCAAATATCTCAGTTAAAAGGAACTGAGCATTTTTGACACATAGATTTTACAGAACTTAGACTAACCTACATTAAATCTATTTATTAAGTCCAGAGGTTTAAATCTCTTTAATTGTTAGGGTACACTCTTAGCCTGTTATGGTATTTTACACTACACTTTGTGATTTCTTCCTTGACTGTAGTAATCTCAAGATCATGGTGGATCACGTGGTTCGGGACGTACCATGGGGCGTTTACGATCGTTCGCAGTACTTTCGATTGGAATCGTTGATAGATCTCAATATTCGAATTGCTGGCTGATCCCCACAGCTGGATTCCGTAGCTCCATACTGGCTTCAGTATAGCCTTATACAGGGTGTTCCTAAATATCATGTACATACGGAAGGAGGTAATTCCTTGGCTTATTTCATGACTAAAAGTTCATATAAACATAGGTCCGCAAACGCTTCGTTACTGATCTACGGGGTGTTAAAATTTCAAGATTTTTTGAGCTTTTTCTTTATAGCTCCTGTAGTTTTTGAGATATTTAGCTCAAATTTGGAATACAGGTTACGCTGCAGCCAAACGGTTGTGAAAATCTACAGGGAGATACTTTTTCAGGGGTCATGCCCCATTTTCTCCCCCTCAACTTTTTTGCGGTGCCCCGCTGGTAGATTCTAAAATAGAACATGAGTTTCCTGTTTTGTTTAAAATATTTTTGTTTTCTTGTAGTTTTTTCGTATCTGCGACGGTTTTCGAGAAAAAAAAATTAAAAACGATTATCTGTAATTCGCTAAACGAAATTAAAATTTTTAAAATGGTCTGGTAGGCTCTGGCTTTATTTGGAAAATCTTATGTTTCCATTAATTTTGACAGTTTAGTCGGCACTACCTGTTAAAAATTAAAGCTGGGATGACCCGGTTTTTGTAGCAATGATTTATTACAATACAAAAAACCAAAACAATAACCATAACAAGGGAACTACGTTACAAAAATTGTTGAAAGTGACCTCCTCCAACCCTTATACATGCCTCCGCTCTTCTTCTCATTGATGCCGTACTCTTTCGAACACCCCCGAAGTATTTTTTACGGTTTCAAATGCATCTAATATTCGATTTCGTAAGTCATCAACGATATTCATTGGTGTTGTATACACTAGAGATTTGAGATGCCCCATGGGAAAAAAATCTAGACTATTTAAGTCAGGGGACCTAGGGGTCCATGACTGAGGTCCACCCCGCCCTATCCAATTGTTCTCATACACTTCATTTAAATACTCCTGAGCCAAAATAGAAAAATGTACTGGGGCGCCATCGTGCATATACCATATTTGGTTTCTCAGCAAAAGAGGTAAGTCTTCGAGTAATAAAGGCAATTCGTGTTGCAAAAAATGCCTGTATGAGTGACCAGTAAGTCGACCAGGCAAACAGAAAGGACCAATCAAATGATCCCCAATTATACCACCCCATACATTTTAATGTCACTGCTCTTGAAAATGCGTTTCTACAATTCCATGTGGATTTTCTTGACTCCATATGTGGTTCTTAGGAAAATTTGTAATAGAATTCCTTGAAAAATTGGTTTCGTCGGTAAAAGGATTTTACAATCAAAATTGGGATCTACTGCTATCCTATTGAGATACCACTGGCAGAAATTAATCCTTAAAAGGAAATCTCGAGGAAGAAGCGCCTGCACCCTTTGAATGTGGTAAGGGTATAGAAGAGAATCACGCAAGATATGTCAAACAACTTGATGACCACTATTTAAATGTTCAGAGATTTTTCTGGTGCAAGTGTCTGGATGTTCTCCTATTTTATTTAGAACAGCTTCTTCGATCTGTGGTGTTCTAACAATACGGGGTCTACCTGCATCATTGGTATTCTTATTAACAGTTCCAGTTTCTACTATTCGAGAATATTCGATAATCAGCTATCATTCTATTGGGATAGCGCTCCATGTACAGACGTCTGCCTTCTCGTGCATTTCCATTCGCAAGGTCATAGATGAAATACATCTCAGCCATGCCAGAGTTCGTAAAATTTGGCATTGTTGCGAGATTATAACGAGTATTTAAAACACTTTTACACCTTACAGTTTACAACTTAAACCTTTAATGTATAAACATATGCAGACAAAAGTTACGCTTTCAAATGCAAACTGTCAAAATTAATGGAAGCATGAGATTATCCAAATAAAGCCAAAGCCTACTAGACCATTTTAAAAAATTTAATTTTGTCTAGCGAATTACAGAAAATCGTTTTCTATTTTTATTTTCGAAAACCATCGCAGATACGAAAAAACTACAGGAGAACAAAAATATTCTAAATAAAACAGGAAACTGATTTTGTATTTTAGAATCTACCAGCGGTGCATCGCAAAAAAGTTGAGGGGGAGAAAATGGGACATGACCCCTGAAAAAGTACCTCCCTGTAGATTTTCACAAACATTTTTCACGCCCAATGATGTAGGCACTGCAGCGTAACCTGTATTCCAAATTTGAGCTAAATATCTCAAAACCTACAGGAGCTATAAAGAGAAAACACAAAAAATCTTGTAACTTTAACACCCCGTAGATCAGTAACGAAGCGTTTGCGGACCTATGTTTATATAAACTTTTAGTCAGGAAATAAGCCAAGGAATTACCTCCTTCCGTATGTACATGATATTTAGGAACACCCTGTATAGTAGTAGCTTATTCTCTAAGGATAGTTGTCATGTTCGGCCAATGAACCAATACATTTTCCTGTACTTGTGACCGAGTTGTTTTCTTTTTGTCCATATATGTTTTTGCCAGGTAAGGCGACGGTCAAGATGTATTCCGAGGTACTTCGCCTCTTCTGTTTGTGGTAGTTGCCGGTTATTTAGCGTGACTGCTGGGCAGGTTTCTCTGCGCATTGTGAATGTTACGTGGCTAGATTTGGTTTCATTGGCCTTGATACGCCAAATATTTAGCCATCTCTGGATTTTATTAAGATGTATTTGTAGGTTACGGGAGGCCATTCTTGGGTCGGTGTGTGAAGCCAGTATCGCCGTGTAGTCAGCAAATGTTGCAACCGTTGTGAGTCGAGTTGTTGGCAGATCCGCCGTGTATATGATGTACAAGACTGGTCCCAATACGCTGCCCTGTGGGACTCCCGAGCTAATTGGAAATAGCGGTGTATATCCTTCCTGATATTTTAAGATAAAGTGTCTATTGAATAGGTGAACACTTGGTAGTACCCGTGTGGGACACTCTTCTTAATTTTATAGAGCAAGCCTACATGCCATACTTTGTCGAAGGCTTTACGATATATCAAGGAATGCTGCCGAACAGTATCTTTTGCCTTCGAGGTCTCTGTTGATTTTTGCAAATACTCTGTGTACTTGTTCAATTGTTGCCGGAAACCGAACTGATGGTTTAGAATTAGATCACTGTCCAGCAGTATTGGTCGAATTCTCGTAAGGAATAGCTTCTCAAAGACTTTCGACAGTACTGGCAGAAGGCTAATTGGCCGATACGATGTTACTTCCTCGGGTGGCTTCCCAGGTTTTGGAATGACTATAATCTGTGCGACTTTCCATTGATCAGGAAAGTAGCCGAGTCTAAGTATGGCATTATCTGTGAGTTCTTTTAATACTCGTCCTGTGATCAGGTCATAACCCGGGGCCTTTTTGGGGTTTAGGTCGGACTGAATCGTTTTTCGCACTTCGTTCACCCTGAGATTTTTTAGTGGTAGACTAATTTGGAAAGGTGCTTCTGGTAATTCGTGCATATAATTTTCTTCTGCAGCTGGAATCACAGCCGGAAGAGGCTTAAAGACGTTTGCCAAGTGGTTTGCAAATGCCATTGCTTTTTCCTGATCGTTTCTTGCCCATCGTCCTTCTGATGTTCTGATTGGTGGGATGGTTTGTTGAGGTTGTTTCAACCTTTTGGTTGCTTTCCATAGCGAATAGACAGTTGCGTCATTGGGTGAGAGATTTGCTAGGTAATCTTGAATTGCCTGGTTTTTCAAGTTGTTTAGGAGTTCTTTGAGCTCCCTGGTTGCTCCTTGAATTTTGAACCTTTGCTCGTCTTCTGGAGCTCTGGTGTTTTACCATGTCCTTCTAAGCCTGCGCTTTTCTGCAATCTTTATTTTGACTATTGTTGGGCTGTTATTACGTTCTTCACGCGGGTCTTACTCTGGGGTTGCCTGCCATGCGGCTTCTTGGATAGTTTTGTTGAGATGTTCTACTGCTTCCGTCAAGTCTTTTTCGGTGTTACGGGGAACGTCTAGTGATATTGTGTTATCGATCATATCTCTAAAGGCTTTCTAGTTTGTTTTTTTACTGGTAGGTGTCAGTGGTGTTTGTTTGGTTTGCACTTTTATTCCAACTGTAACTATGACTGGAGAATGGTCAGACGAAAGATCTAAACTTGATTCAGCTTGAAGATAGTTATTGTGAATTGTCATTATCACCATGAGAGACGGTACTTATCTACCCAATTTTCACAATTACCATAATCGTGGATATGATCTATTAGCATCATTACGCCTACGTAAAAAAATTGGTTACTTCTGGATAGGACAGCATTTCCGCTTACTATCAGTTGGTTGTTGTATGATCTAAATTGCTGTAAGCGTACGTTCAAATATCTTATATTTTTATTTATTTATTTACAAACAGGCATGCAGGCTTGTAGTACCCAATTACAGTAGCTATGTAACTAAAAACTAGCAAGTTGTCTAATATACAAATGTAATTAATAAATATAATTGAAAGCATTGACATTCGTGAATCATAAAAACTACTTATTTCAAATATTTCAATGTTTAAGAATAGTATATTTCACGATAAACATGTAATGCTCTTCTAGCGGTAGCCAATGTTTCCAGGAATAAGGTATGGTTAGAACCTTGACTTGTCCAACATCTGTGGTGAGATTTCTTACCTCACAAAAAGTTGAAGAAATAAACTAAAACGAGTAACATACATATATACGCTCTTCCAATTATATTATGGGATATATGTTTTGGAGACAACTAAGGTTTGGACCCGTTTTTAATGAACTTGTTGTTGAGTCTATTTTTATCACCAGAGAATAACTACTTTAATTAATACATTCGTAACCACTCCACTCTCTTACTTTTTAGCTAATGTATAAATCTGCAAGTTTTCTTCTGGAAGATCTAATGCACCTTCCATATTCTTTTAAAAAACATCATCATGGATATACGATCACGTGAAATAGACTTTTTTCTAGCGAAAAACTGAAAAAGTTGAGTGTTCCATTAAAAGCAAAGCAATCCGAGGAACACCAAAATATACCGTAGTAAAAAAAGTGGTAACAAAATATCCTGCATCATTGGAGGAATTGGGACTTGTATTAAAATGATATTTGGAATTTATTTTAGCCAATCAATGTTAATACCCACACAAATATTCAACACACTAATATAGTAAAGTTAACAAATAGAAATTTTGTTGTTAAGAAATAACAATTTGAAATATCACATTTATTCCAAATTACGTACAGTACCGGCCGAAAGTATATCACCTTCTGGGTTTCTGAGCGTAACTTTTACCCAACTAACTTTAGTGGGTAAACATTTTATGGGAGCAGGTACAGCTTGCAGGTAATGTATGACGATATATTATTGGATAAATAATGATTTTCAAAGTCGTTAATTAATTTTTACCAACATTGCATCTTAGCAACCCTCTGTTATGTTTGGTTTACCCTTTGTTTCTCGATTGTTTTTACTATTTTGACAGTTACATATTGTAGTTGAGTGCTTATTAAAATGGCTAAGACCCGCGGTGTTCGAGATTTAAACGAACGGCAGGAAAAGCTATTCTAGAGGGCCGCAAGCAGTGAAGGGCTCACAATCAGAGAGAGCTACCTGAGCAGTTTTGCATCTCTAAGTGGACGGTAGCAAAATTTCTGCAACGTTGGAAGGTTCCGGGAGGTTATCTTATAAATGGTAGAAGTGGTCGACCGCGCAGCATGAGTCACATTATTGATAGAAAATTCTTCGCATTTGAAACAGAAATCCAAGTCTTACGGCACCCGACATTGCCAGGGATGTATCAACTCCTTGTGTGACTGAATAGCAGGGGAACCGCGAAAAAGCCGTTCATTAAAGCAAAGAGCAGGAAAAAGTTAGTGGAATGGTGTGAAGCTCACCTTAACTGGACACCTCAGCAATGGGCTGACGTTTTTTTGGAGTGACGAAAACAAGCGCAGACTGTTTGACAGTGACGGTATAAAGTGAATGCATCGACCTTAAGTCAAACATTTTAACGCAAAGTACCAAATGCCTACAATGAAACACGGACGTGGTTCGCTCGTGGACTTCTCCGCAAAAGGGATGAGTCCTCTTCATAGAATCGAAGGTATTATGGATCGAAAATATATATGTGTATTCTTCAGAATATCATGCTTCCTTATTCAAATCATTTCTTTAGTGGTGGTTTCATATGCCAGCAAAACAACGCCACAAAGCACCGTGCGACTGATGTGCAGGAGTGATTCCAACGCCGCCAGGTGACGCCTATGGATTGTCCAAACCAATCGCCCGACCTAAACATCATAAAGTAGTTGTGGGAAGAGCTGGAGCGGCATCTGGTAGGCAAGAGGCTAAAGAAAGCGACTGAAAGTTTTGCCCAACTTCAGGAAGAGTGGAAGGAGATCCCTCAACCGACAATCGACGCACTTCTTGGGTACATGCCTAGACGTTGTCAAACAGTAATTCTTGCTAAAAACTTTACCACAAAATATTAAATCTGTTTTGTTATATATAAATTATTAATCCCAGTGCTCTCCTGTATAAATTCAAATTTGTATATTTTATAATTCAGTTGCATTTATTTTAATTATTTTACATAATATTAATTATCTGCAAGTTGTTGTTTTCACAAGTTATGGAAAGTGTTTTGTTCTGTAACATGTACCTAGTACCAAAACGTATTATTAGTATTTGATAGAGATTCATACAATTTTAACGTCAGCAAGTTATCTAAAAAATAAGGGTGATATACATTTGACCGGTACTGTACATTTTATTATTGTAATTTGAGCTAAAACCTGCGATATTACACAACATACGCATTAATATTAAAATAATATAATACTTTATCGGCCAGCCCTTCTTCTTGTTAACTACTTTCCATCTACTCGGCATAAAATTTACCAGTTTGATAAAGGTTTCGATAACATCAATTTTTTGTAAATTTTGCCTTGTATTGGATGGGATTAACCTTTGGAATATCAAGCTTCTTAAGAAACGCATATCACCAAGTGGTACAAATTGTACCCCACTTTATACCATACGTTTTTAGCATTTTTTTAATGCTGAACGAAAATATCTACTACAAATAAACAAACAGCAATTGGTTACACAAAATTTATTCAAAATATACTTTTTCTACAAACGTCAGTAAAAGTTTAATTTTTAACGCATGCTGTCAGTGTTTAAAATGTGATTTTATGGCACCAGTGCTAAAAGTAATTTACTTTTAGCATTAGTGCTAAAAGTAAATGACGTGATTTACAAAAACATTGGTGCAATATTACAAAAAAAATTAAGAAATTTTAAATCAAAGGAATATTTATTTACTTAATTAAATGTACCTACAGTTAGAGAAACTGCAGTTAGAATAAATAATCTGAAGTGGATAGTGTTTTACTTGCAAACAAAAAATTTTCTTCGGCACTGTCGCGAGATTTGAAGTTATCTGTCAACAAACGATTGAATTTTCATTACCTTAGCAACAATAAACTTCATGAATAATTGGATTTCAAAATGATATTTTAAAAATTTAATAAGGTAAGAAATGCATTGATTTGTACTTTTAATGCTGTTTGTAGAAAAAATAGTGTATGATATATGTGGGAAGGCATGGGATACTCCGCCTTCGGCGTCGTGTCCCAAACTTCCCTTCTCACAAAATAAAATGTCACTTTTAGCACCTATATCATAAATAACTATTATAATAAAGAAATATTGCTAACAGAATATATCTAATCAATTTCAGTTGTCAAATGTATTGCAGCTTTTGCAATAATTGATTTTTTTTTGTTGCCAATTATTGTTGCAGAAAAAATTCTTGCATTTAGCAATAAGTACGGTACCTCTTATCTGATGCGAGACGCGCAAATCAAGTTTACAAACACGTGACGATTTCTCTAAGAAATACGTATGCCTATATGCAAGCTAATGTTAATACATCTAAACCCAAGCGGGATACAAAGTGTACCCCAACAAACAAAATTCATTATATTTTCAAAATATGAAATGTACATGCACCGATTATGATGTTATAGGTTACTTAAAGCATTATTAGAGGCAATGATAGGATAATAAATTTAAAAAAATAATCTTTAAAATACACGTAATTGTGTACGTCTGGGGTATAAAATGTACCCTTCTTGGTCAATATCCAAGATTGAACAATTTTTGCTCTATGGCAAGGTGCATTGTCATCCTGGAAAATAAACTTTTCTTCCAAACAAATCTTTCTTAGTAGGCGATATCACATTCTGCAGTACTGCAGCGTATATTGTGGCATTCAACAATCCAGAGACGACATGCAGTCGACCAACCCCTTCGGCGGACATGCACTCCATACCATCACAAATATTGAGTGTTTTATTGCTAGAAGTACGCATTTTCGTGAAAATTGTCTCTCGTTAAACCTTTTAACATACGTATTACCAGCATGATTATTGATACTAAAGGTGGATTCCACTGAATAACATCTGTTGCCACAGCTTTGGTGTCCAGGGACGATGTGCCTTTGCCCATTACAAACGATTAAGGCTCTGTTTCGCAGAAAGCAGTGGTTTCTTGCGTGTTCTACACCCTCGTAGTTCAAAATGAAGGCTTCTTACAGTAGACATAGACAAACTCACACCAGTAGCTTCTGACTATAATTTGATCAATTCTGAAGAATTCAGGCTTCTGTTATCCAAACTAGTTCTTCTTTAACGTATCTCTAGTGGAGGTTGTTTTGGTGGCCTCTCCGGAGTGTACGAGGGGAGTTTTTTACGTTATCTACCTAAGTATGAAGGAAATACGTTAAAGTAGAAACAACATTTTATTTTTCAATATAAGAACCATTAATGTTGACACACTTATTCCAACGTTTTTCTAATAATGCTATGCCTTTGAAAAAAAATTGTTTTGCTAACTCGGCATAATACGACTCCACAGAGGTTTTCAAGACCTCATTTGACAAAAATCGCCGCCCTCTTAAGTGTTTTTCGAGTTTTGGAAAGAAATAATAGTAACAGGGGGCGAGGTCGGGACTATACGGTGGATGTTGTTATTCCTCAAAGCCACATTTATCAATGGCTTCTTTAACGATTCGTGCTTTATGCACTCTGCAGTTGTCGTGCAGAAGCACAGTTTTCTCGCTTATAGCTGCTTTCAAATTGAATATTGTCTCTTTGTAGACATTCCCTGTTATTGTAAACCCTTTTGGCATATACTCAACCCATAAAATCCCTTCAGCATCCCAGAAACCTGTGGCCATCACTTTTCCCGCTGAGAATTAAGCCTTGGCCTTCTTGGGTTTTGGAGAGCCCTTACGAAGCCATTGGGTGGACTCTTGTTTTGTCGGTGGGTCCGGGTGGTGTACGCAGGTTTCATCCCATGCTACAATTTTAAAGAAGAAGTCCTCAGCTTGGGAAAAAGCCGCCAAATTAACCTCACAAATTTGTCGCGTACACAATTTTTGTTCAGGAGTGAACAGCCTGGGAATCCACCGTGCTGAAAACTTGCTCATTTCCAAATCTTCAAAGGATTTGAGTAACAGATGTTTCTGATAACTTGCTTCTTTTGCAATAACTGAAACTGTCACTCGGCGATCAGTCAACACCAAATCTACAACTTTCTTTATGGTTTTCTGTGTTTGTGCTTTAAGAGGTCTTCCGCACTTTGGGTCATCCTGAATGGACTCTCTGCCCCATTCGAATTGCTTACACCAAAATTAAACTTGAAAATAGGACGGGCTATTTTCCCCATGCACAGCCACCATTCTCTCATGGATATGCTTTGGGTTATTTTTCTTCCGATAGAAATTTTGTGACACTTCTGTGTTCAAGTTTTAAATCACACATTTTTACACCTCTAACTCTATACAGAAATGACAAATCTTAAACGAGTTACGAGGGTAGGCTGAAAACTAATGCACACATACTTGTAAAGCGCGAACAAAAACAAATAGCAAGATCGCGCAAAAAGTACATTAAAGTACAATTATTCAGTTTCAAAATCATATATTTATTTTTCTACATAGTCACCGTTAAGGCTAACACATTTCTCCCAATATGTAACAAGTTTTTTCATTCCGTCACTGAGACCTTTCTCGAATTCAGGACTTGACAGCTGCGTTCACCTCATCGTCCGAGGTGTAATGATTACCCTTGAGGTCTCTCTTGAGTAAAGGAAAAAAATAAAAATCGCAAGGCGCAAGATCGGGGGAATAAGGAGGGTGTGGAATCGGTTCAATCTTGAGGTTTCGCAGAGCCTCTCCAGTTGCTAGCGATGTGTGTGGACGAACGTTGTCATGTTGTAAGATTAGGGCACCAGGCTGCCTCTAACACGACAAACTCGACGTCGGGGGTGTTATAGAGTCTGTATGTACTGAGAAGAAATTGCCGTTGCCCCTCGTTCCAGAAAATCGGTGAGTATCCCAAAACACAGCCAAAAGAAGTGTTTTGCGGTTGGTTGTATTTTGAACTTTTTCGCCTGAGGAGAAGACGGATGTCGATATTCAGCGCTCTGTTTCTTTTTTCTTCCGGGTCGTAATGATGGACCCATGACTCGTCCCCCGTCACAATATTAAAAAGAAAGTCGGCTCCTTCGTCACGGTCGCGCTGCAAAAGTTGCTCGCAGCATTCCAATCAACGCCGTTTGTTCTCGTCTATGAGACGGCGTGGTACGCATCGTCAACAGATTTTACGGTATCCCAATTGTTCAATAATGAAGCCGACACGTTCCTTGGATATTCCAATATGGTTTGCGATACGCTTTTGATTGATTTGCCGGTCATTTTGAATCAAATCGTCGACGAGTTTGCGATGTTTATCGTCGAAATTTTATTATCCTTCGATTTACAGTAGACCTATCAACAGCATCGTCACCATAAAGAGCCCTTAAACGACGATGAATCTCAGTAAGAGTCACTTTTTCAGCAGTTAAACATTCGATAACAGCACGCATTGACATAGCACTAGCACACGTCTCCATACTTCCGCTTCTCGACATACACTGGATGAACGCAACGACCTCAAACCTGCGCATGCGTATAGAGGGGGAATGTTACTTCCACATGCCTCCTGGCGCGCTTCTGAAGGTGATTTCGTTCGCGCTCTACAAGCATGTGTGCATTAGTTTTCAGCCTACCCTCGTATATCAAACTTGGAGGATACACTCTAAAATGTCACAGAGACTTGACATAATAAAATTATCACGATAGCATTTTGTCTTCATAGTTAGGTAGATAACATAAAAAACTCCCATCGTATGTTCAATTTTTCCAAATTCGACATGCTTCCTAATTATTCGAACGGCGATTGATTGATTACACTGCACTTAGCGATTTCAAGGGTGGCAGATTCTTAGTTGATGGAAAACGCTTGCATATCGCGTTCCGTCAGATAATGTAATCTATTTCTTCTTCGAAAACCTGGTGATCTGTAAATCTCAAATAAATGTTCTAAATTTAGTGCAGGGTATATACTCGTATAAGTAGGATACAAGGAATAGTACTCACATAAATGAGTTTTAAATTGGCATTAAGTAATTTCTAATTACCTCATTATTTTTCAGCTAACTGAATAAGGGATTTAGGCAACAATGTCTATTTCAATTTCTCTAAAGAATTCGCAGTAAGCAGATAAACTAATGACATAACAATGATCAGCAATTTCAATTTTATTTTTTACAAATTATGTCAAATATTCTGTTAAACTCCAAGAAACATGCTTTGGTGATGCAGTACATTTTCACTCCACTGTATATAACAGAATAAAAAATGAAATGAGCAATAGGAGAAATGCAGAATAATTAAAAATACCTATGGTGGCTCATAAAAAAAGGAGCAACAAAACAATAAACTAATGTGTGTTAGTAAAAGAAGAAAATAGTCAACGGAATTCGTACATGAGGTATTCCATTACATTACAAGCAGCTTATTTATTAATTCTTAAATCAAACAAAGTGTGATGTGTAGCCCACGCGTTCATCTAGTTTACATTAATTTGGCAGTCCAAGTAAACAGTAACTATGACTAGTACTTCTCCGCCAAATTTTGCAATTTAATTAATTATTCTGTAGAGATATTCATCCATAATTTACGTAACTAGACTTTTCCTATGAAAGGTTATTCTCTCAGACATTCATGCCGTTATGGCAACATCTAAGCTAACATTTTGAGATTTTGCAAAAAAAAAGAAAGTAATGCCGAGGTCAACTGCAGACTTTGCTATCCTACACTTGGCAGAAGTCAGACAGATATTGTGTAAACTATGGTATAATAATCTTTGTTGCATTTTCGAAAATGCTAATTTTTAAGACGATAGATTATACTAATTGGAATTATTATCAACCAGTGACACTTTCTTACAAAGGATATTGACATTTTAATTAAGAGGAAAGTTTCCAATTGATCGAAATGGATTACTGCGACAAATCAGTCTACAAACTGACTATGTAAGGGAGGATCTTAATTTAATTTTTAAAGAGGTTTAGGAATTGAAGGTTCGAAATTAAGAAAAGTAAAAATCAAGTTTAATCTTTGCGTGTTTGGATTAGAACTATTATACTTTCTCTAATAATAGCTTAGATGAAATTTTACCTATTTTGGTTGTTATTCAAATTTTCAAAGAACTCACTATTGTGGCATGGCAAGTTTTACAATCAAAAATGCTCTAGAATAACGTACATATGATCATGATTATCATTTCCATTAACCATAAATATTTCAAGTTAAAACATATGGTATAAACAAAGAAATACCCGCATTATAGAAGAACAAAACGTTTCTTATACACGGAAGCAGCTTTTAAATGTGAATAATATTAATCAAACACACGTGCTGTGAACCACGAATAAAATAATCCGTCTGACAAAAAAGGTTAAAGTTTAATGATATAAATATGTTTGCTAAAGCCTTGTTCAGGCAATAAATTTATTCAGATTCAGGTCAACATAAAAATGATTTCGCCATTTGAAGCCCAATTTGCAAACTAGGACCTACACTTTTACGTAGTTATAGCCACTCTTTGTTTACGATTACACTTACAAGACAATGTGTTAGAAGGCCTTGACCTAGTTCATTACTTTTAATAGTTGTCTCTTGAAATAATAAACAACTAATGAATGGAAACGTTTATCAACATATGCATGTTTGACCTTACATAAGGATACGAACTTATTTACTTCTGTACCAGCGAAGACCTCACGTTAGAATCAAGTTGTTAAAGATACAAATATTTGGTAATTTTTCTGTAAAAAATGTTCTTTAAAAAACTAATTGTTTGTTTTCAAATATGAATCTACGTCTACGGATTATTCCATAACTAGATACGTAACAAATCATCACACTTGTCACACAAATTCACCAATTCAATTAGTTTGTTAATAAGTAGCGGCTGTGTTAACATTTACGAAGAAAAACCTTTTTCTTCTAATCGGAAATGAGATTTTATTTACATTGGCCGTGGATTGCGATAGAATCCCTGTTATAATTAGATCTGACAGAAATAATCACGGAAAATTAAAAAAATGCTTTCGTATCATAAAAGATATTTCGGATATTACTTTCCACTGCCTTCCCTCATCAAGTATTTTTGTGTTTAAGAGCAACAACCTTACGTTAGTTACTATACCATCCATATTTATTTAATAGTATGGTAATGCAACTTCTCTCTGTTCACCACACACATTAGACATTGATATATATTATTGTACGGTATTTAAAAATAATTACAATGCATTCCCACTGTAAAGGAATATTTTCCGTTTCATAACAATGTTAATAAATCAGTCACGTTATTATTTTTCCATTTAATAAGAGATATTTAATTATCAGATTTAATTGCTATTAATTGCAAAGAAATAAAAAATGTACTAAAACATTAAAATGTTGTTGGCGTAATTGTTTACTTGTCACGCGATAAAAATGCAGGTTATTGATTATCCTCTAACAATGTATCTGAAGCTAATTCACCTTATGTAGATAATTGCTTTTTAACTTGTGGATGTTAAAAATGTCTAAACATATCAAGAGACCCAAAAAAAGCTGATCCCAGCGGGCTGTGGAATGCAAAGTCACGTCTTTTCTAGATTAAAGGAATGTTTATAATGTCAATTTCAGGTTAGTTTGTGTTAGCTGGAATTAAATAATAATGAAACGTCATTTTTAGGAGCAGAAATCTTTTATTGAGCAACAGTAAAAGAAATGAATAAAACTGAACTAATGTAATGATCACAACAAATGTTGAAAATGTCTGCCCTCTTCCTCCAAACATTTCTGAACTCGTCTTCACATACCTTCAAAAACATTTTGTAATAATTGAGGTGAGTTGTTAATTTCTTGACAGTTTTCTTCAATTCTAAGTTTCAGTTCGTTTAAATCATTAACTGGAGTTTTAAAAATGGTTTTTTTCAAATAGGGCCATAGAAAAAAGTCCAAAACAGTAATATCACAAGAGCGAGGGGGCCAGGGTGTTGCAGTATTCGTACTAATGATTCGCTCATCAAAATATTTCAGTAAAAAAATAATTGTATCTGCATCTGCATGAGCTGTTGCGCCATCCTTTGCTGAAAACCATCCCGTAGCTCATCATTGTGAAGTTCATTTAAGAAAGGTTGCAATAATTCGTTCCTGTACCATGCTGCAGTTAGCGACGACTCATTCCAACCCAGACTCCAATTTTCTGTGGACGAAGGGGAGCTTTAATTGTAACGTGTGGATTCTCGTTACTCCAAATCCGCATATTCTGTGAATTAACATACCCATTAAGGTAAAACCAGGCTTGGTCGGTAAAAAAGGTTAAATTTAACTGCTCATCATTGAGATTATCCAAAAACTAACGACAAAAACTGAACTCTTTTTGGATAATCCTGTTCTAAAAGCTCCTGAACGGCAATAAATCGGTAAGGATGCAGATGCAAAGCTTGTTTCAATATTCTGTGGCATGTACCGTAACTTAAATCATCAACTTGCTGGCATAAATGTCTAATTGGTGTTTTTGGAGCTTCGTCAATTCGTTGTCTTACAGTTTCAATTAAAGCAGGTACTATCTTCTTTAGCCTACCAGACCCTTCTTTCCTTACAACACTTCCAGTTTCTCGAAAATTGCTGACTAAATTCTTAACCAAAGCATAAAATTTTCGGTATGTAATAATTTCATTGAGATACCTCTCTCGGAATTCCACAAAACAAGAAGGAATCGAATAAGTCCATTCTCCGTCAACTTGAAAGCCGTTCCGAAAGTAAGATTCAATAATGAATGCTCTTTGAAATGTATTAAAAATCATTTTAACAATCTGTCAGATTCGTATAAAAAAAGATAACTAAGTTATCTGACATCATAAATATTCCTTTAGTCTAGTAAAGACGTGACTTTTCATTCCACAGCTCGCCGAGGATCAGCTTTTTTTGGATCTCTTGATATCTACAAGCATTTTAAACATTTAAATGAAAATATTCAAATCAAATAACGAAATCACCAAGTTTACTTTATCTATTTTCATATTTTAGAAATATTTTATATTCTACTGTAGTTAGTTAAAATGATAAAATATCTTCAAATATCGAAAAATGTATTTTAGAAAAATGTAATTCTAGGGAATTCTACTCTAGAAAATATAAAAATGTAGCTTTTTCTGTTAAATTTCAGGAAAACAAATAGCATGGCGTTATGCAAGTAATGATAAGTGTAGACTATATATATAGATTGACCATTTAGTATAATGCAATCATTACTTTTTATTGTAGAATAGGGAAAAATAGCAGCTAAATAATATATGGATCACAGTAAAAAATAATATATTATATATTTCGATTCAACTTAAACGAATCTTCTTCAGATATAACATGTTATACAAAAAAAAAAATTAAACAGGAATCTTCTTCAAACTCATAGGTTATAAT